>JAXQQM020069887.1:0-109992 GCA_034641835.2 Pinus albicaulis
GTGAATCAGTATTTACAGTATAATCAAAACTTTTACTTTTTCATTCCTTAAAACCCATACGCTACTTTCCTTCAGTAAATCTGTGTATATACGCGGATCCCCTTTATGAAACTCGCGTATACAGAGATCTAGATATGTAATTAACTCTTCACTTAGATCATTCCATCATTTATTTATCAGATGTTCAATAAACTATAAACATGTGCAGTAATAACAGAATAAGCCATCACACAAAGCATCACACATGAACACCAGGATTTTTAGGTGGAAACCCAAATCGGGAGAAAACCACCGCTGCAGTTGCTCAGCCTTCAATATTTTATTATAGAGAAAACATGTTACAACATATGCGCTGGCGCAGACTTGACCAGCACGCAGGCACCCACCTGCGCTCGTTTACCAGCCTCTCCTGGAAGGGAGCTCCAACCCCCTGACTCGTTTACCAGCCTCTCCTGGAAGGGAGCTACGACCCCCTGCTCTCGTTTACCAGCCTCACCTGGAAGGGAGCTACAACCCCCTGACCGAAGGCTACAACCTTCAGCACCACCTTGGACCACGTTTCATCAATTTTCACACTGGATCCAACAACTTCAATAGAACACCACTTGCAGGCCACATTTCATCATATTTTCATACTGGACCCTTTTCATACTTTTAAGCACAAACATACATCACCAGCAGATACATATCAACACAGATCAGATAGCAGAAACATAGTAGAACAGATTAGATATTTCATACCCCTTGCTTCAGCAAGCCCTAGTTTGCATACGCGCTTTCCCTTCACTGATGTCGCGTGTATACGCGCTTCCGTCCATACAAACCAGCGTATAACTCAGTGTATATTTTATTGCGCATACGCGCTTTCTCTCCGCTGAAGCTGCGTATATACGCGCTTCCTCCGCGTTGAAGTAGCGTATAGATCTTCAATTATTATAGAGCAGGATACTTCTTCAGATCAGATATTCAGTTCAGATTTACCCTTTCACTTCCAACAGATGTTCGCCTAGATGTTCGCCTCATCATAGATCTAAGCTTTCCATAAGCAGATCTAGTAGATACATTTCAGATCTAGATCCCTTTCTTCATCATTGGTGCATCATCCAATCAGATTTATCTTCAAGTGTAACCCTTTCATTCAGATCTACTTCAGAGAGAAGTATTCATTCAAGCTCAGACATCTTGCACCCACACTCATGATTTGCACAATGAATTTCTTCTCCTTATATAGGTTTTCCTTTTTCAATACCATGAGCCCCTTTTTCAATACCATGGGCCAAAACAATACCATGAGCCCAAAACTACCTGGACGGGGTCAATTGGGCGGATCATTACCCAATACAATGGGTCAATACCATGGTGGTTACCCTTGGTTTTGCACTTTTTGAGCGCTTTAGCCCATACGCGACTTGGCACGTTCTTTTCCGCGTGCATACGCGACTTCCCCTAGGCCAATCCGCGTATACCAAGTGACATACTCTTTTTATTATATTTTGAGCACATTCTGAATTCCTTTCTTTATTGCCTTTTGTTCACACTGTAGATACATCAGATTTCCTTCATCAAACCATATTCTATCAAGCACAACTTCATCAAGTAAGTTGTCATCATCTTCATCAAGTGGGTTGCCTTTCAAAGACAACACTCAGCATCTTATTGTCAACAAACATCATATCACATCAGATTTACATCATTTACCAAGTCCATCAAGTCAAGAATAACTTCATCAGGTGGATTGCCATCAAGGACAACATCTGTCAACAGTCGCATGCCTTCATCCTCATTCAGTGGGTTGCCATCAAGGACAACACTCTGCATCATATTTCCAACAATCTCCCCCTTTGGACTTGATGGCAACCACGATGGTGTTTGGTTACCACAACAGATAGGTACCATGTCACTCTCCCAAGTATGTCACATCATTATCTTCTCCCAAGTATGTCACATCATTATCTTCTCTTTATTCAAACACCATGTCACTCTCCCCCTTTGACATCAAGGGCAAAGGGTGGATCAAAAACCAACATTCTCCCCCTTTTCTCCTCATGTGGAAGAAACATTCTGTAGATCTGATATGTGTTGAAGTGGCCAAGCTCCCCCTGAGTTCATGCTGAATATTTTTCAATGAAGTATATGACTCTATGATCTTTCTATCACCAAAAGACTCATACTTACATCAAATATCCATCCAAGTGGATTTACATATAAGACTCAAGTACCCAACCAAGTGGGTTTACACATTTCAACTCAGCTACCCAACCAAGTGGGTTTACAAAAATTGACAAGTCCTTACATGACTGAATATAGCAATTTACATCATGAGTCTCAACAAGACATTTACACCAAACTACAAAAATAACTTTGAGACCAACACCAGAAATTCCTCAAGAAAGAGAACATATTTCAGAATCAACATAATGCCAACAATGCATTATACTCAGCAAGGCCAATGCTCCCCCTGAATCTGTGCAATCAAGCAATCTTTCCAAAAGACTAAGGCTCCCCCTTAGTTTGTGCATCCTGAAAACTTCCACCAACAAATCATCAAGGCATCGTCATCAAAACATTAGAAACAGAATTGTGAGAACTGGAACACCACCAGAGATACCAAACAGTATCAGAGATACCAAACAGCACTGCAGCTGTGCTGAAAAGAGCTGACTCCAAGCAAAAGTTTTCAACAATCATACATACGCGGTTTTCTGTGCAGGAACTCGCGTGTATACGTGACTGTGTTTCAGGAAACCCGCGTATCCCAAGCCATCTTCTAAATTTCAACCAGATTTGTTCTTTTGATTGGCAGAGACCACTCCCAGCTTCTGTCTTAGATACTCGAACGCTTCCCTGGGCAGAGGTTTGGTAAAGATATCAGCAGCTTGTTCTTTGGAGGTAACATACTCCAACTTCACTTTTTGCTCAAGCACTTGTTCACGTAGGGAATGATATTTGATGGGAATGTGCTTGGTTTTCGAATGCATAAAGGATTCTTTGAGATACTGATGGCACTTGTATTATCACACATAATGGAGATAGGAGTTGCAGATTTGATTTGAAAATCTTGCAAGGTTTGCATCATCCATAGGAGTTGAGTGCAACAAGATGCGGCAGCTACATACTCTGCTTCAGCTGTTGATAAGGCAATAGAATTTTGCTTCTTGCTGAACCAAGATACTAACCGGGGCCCCATGTAAAACGCACCACCACTAGTGCTTTTCCGATCAACAACACTTCCAGCCCAATCTGCATCAGTGTAAGCATGAAGAGTAAGATCAGCATTCTTCGGATACCATAGACCAAAGTCTTGAGTTCCTTGTAGATATTTGAAAATTATTTTCACAGCCTGAAGGTGAGACTCTTTTGGATTGGCTTGGAATCGTCCAACAATCCCAACTCCATGCATAATGTCTGGTCTAGTCCCAGTGAGATAAAGTAGACTTCCTATCATTGATCTGTAATCTGGTTGATTCACCGTGGGAGAATCATCATGAGAGCTGAGATTGCATCCGGTTATCATTGGAGTGCTTACGGGTTTGCATTCTTCCATGCCATACTTCTTCAGAATTTGCTTAAGATAGTTTTCTTGTGATAGGAATATACCATCTGTAGATTGATGCACTTGCAAGCCAAGAAAGAAAGTTAGTTCCCCAAGCAAAGACATTTCAAATTCTTGCTGCATGACAGAAGCAAATTTCTGACTCATAGATTCTTCGTTACTCCCCAAAATGATATCATCAACATATACAACAACAATCAATAGTTTATCATTTTCAACTTTTGTGTATAAGTTGCTATCAGCAGACCCCTTTGAAAATCCTTGTCGATGAAGATATTTGTCAAGACGATAGTACCAAGCCCTTGGAGCTTGTTTGAGACCATATAGAGCCTTTTTAAGTCTACAAACAAGATTTGCATCATTTCCCAAAATGAATCCTTCTGGTTGTTCTATATATACTTCTTCTTCTAGATCACCATTAAGAAAAGCTGATTTGACATCCATTTGATAAACTTTGATTTGTTGATAACTTGAAAAAGCAAGGAACATTCTGATGGCTTCAAGTCTAGCTACAGGAGCAAAAGTTTCTTCAAAGTCTATACCTTCTTGTTGAGTATACCCTTTACATACCAGTCTAGCTTTGTTTCTTACAACATCCCCATTCTCATTTAACTTGTTCTTGAAAATCCATTTAGTTCCAATGACATTTTTATCATGAGGCCTTGGAACCAAATCCCAAGTGTCATTCTTCTCAATTTGAACAAGTTCTTCATCCATGGCTTGCCTCCAACATTCATATTTGCTGGCTTCATTGACATTGTGTGGTTCAATTGTGGATAGAAGTGCCAAATGATTAGAAGATCCCATAAGAGTTCTCCTTGTTCGTACACCAGATTCCTTGTCACCCAAAATTTGAGTTTCAGGATGATTCTTTTGAACATATCTGGATGGATATTTTTCAGATAGATCATCTTCAGGTTCTTCATTGGATCCACTGTCTATATCATTGCTATCTGATGTAGAAGGCCATATGTCGCCATCATCTTCATTTGCGGTTTGTTTTTCTTCTTTAGGAGCTGCAGGAGACTCATCAATAACAACATCAATACATTCAACAACTTTTCGAAGCCTTTTATTGTAACATGTGAAAGCTTTGCTTGACGAAGAGTAACCAAGAAATATCCCTTCATCTGATCTAGGTTCAAACTTGCCAAGCTTTTCATCATTATTTTTGATAAAGCATTTACTTCCAAAAACCTTAAAATGCTTCACAGTGGGAGACTTACCATACCAGAGTTCATATGGAGTTTTGTCACTATTTACCCGAACATGAGCTTTATTGAGAATGTTAACTGCCGTATGTGCTGCTTCACTCCAGAACATGTCAGGAACATCAGAATCAGCAAGCATAGCTCTAGCCATTTGAACAATTGTTCTATTCATTCTTTCTGCTACACCATTTTGTTGCGGAGTGCCTGCTACAGAGAACTGTCGTTTAATGCCATGTTGTTCACAAAATTCAAAGAATTCATTTGATGAATATTCTCCTCCTCGATCAGATCTAAGACACTTGATTTTTAGATCCGATTCATTTTCTGCCAAAGCTTTGAAGTTCTGAAATTTTTCAAGTGCTTGATCTTTGTGTTTAATGAACCCGATCCAACACATTCTAGAGTAGTCATCAAGAAATAAGATATAGTATTCTTCCCCACGTAATGACTTTTTTCTCATAGGTCCACATATATCAGTATGAATGAGTTCAAGAGGCTTACTTGATGATCCTTCTTTGGCATTAAATCGTACTCTGGTTTGCTTACCAAATTGACAAGATTTGCATATGGTACTTTCCGGAAGATTGACCTTGGGAAGATCACGAACAGCTTGAAGTCTGCTTGCTTTGTTGATTTGAGAGAAACTCAGATGCCCCAGCCTTCTATGCCATAGCCAATTTTCTGAGGACTTGCTCAAGTAACATTGATCTATGCCATTTAGAATATACAGGTTGCTTGGATTTCTTTTTCCTTTTATAATGATTTTACTTGTGTCAAGATCACGAACCACACATTCTTTGGAACTGAAGACCACTTCTGCTCCTTGATCACACATTTGACTAACACTTAACAGGTTATGCCTTAATCCATCCACATACATGACATCTTTAGCCTTCACTTTTTCTTTTAGAAATACCGACCCTTTTCCTTTAATTACAGCAGGAGTATCATTTCCAAATGTAACTTTCTTTTCCTTTTCTAGAGCATTATAAGTATGAAGTTTGCTTTTGTCACCTGTCATGTGTCTTGAGCACCCACTATCAATATACCATTGATTTTCTTCACCTTCTGCAAATAATGCTATCCCACAATTTTCAACCGGCGGTTCTTTCTTCTTCCACACTTTAGAGCTTGAGGGAACATGTTCTTTAGGCTGGATCTTGTTCCTGCATTCAAATTCTTCATGGCCAAAGTTATTGCAATAAGTACATTCAACTTCACTTTGAAGAGGAGAAAAATTGTTATAGGTATTCTTCTTTGGTTCAGTATCCAACCTTTTCTTTCTTGCTTCTCTTGTCATGATGGTTTTATATGCAACACATTGAATAACTTTATGACCAAAATTGTGACACGTGAAACATTGCCCATTGAAGTAGAAATTTCTGCGATCATGGAATCTTCTATTTGAATTTACCTGTTGGTTGTAGTGTCTTTGAACGCTATCCCTGTTAGTGTTCATTGAATTGAGATGGTCCCGCTTTCCCTGTAGAAATCCTTTATTCTCTTGCTGAGTGGCTGAATGAGGTAAACCACCTGTAACTGCTTTTAGATAGTTTGGTGCTGAAGTTTGAGAAGATTCTCCGGTATATCCAAGACCTGTCTTTATAAGAGGAGAACGTTGTGCCTTGATGATCTCATCTAAGGTTTCAGATCCTTTAGCAAATCTAAGATTCAAGGTTTTTGCTTTCTCAACTTCTTTTCTTTGACTTACCACTTCACATTCTAGTTTTTCAATATGTTTCTTTGCTTCTTCAAGCTGCTTTTCAATGGTCTCTCTGATTATCTTTTCTTCTTCTAAGCGTAGTTTGAGTTGATTATTTTCTTCAAGAAAATCATTCTCCTCTAGAGCATCCATAAAATTATCCTTTTCTTCTTTTTGTTCAAATGCCATGAGAAGTCTAAGATCTTCTTCACATTCTTCCTCACTATTAGATGACTCATCACTATCTTCATTAGCATAGTAACTTGTCTTAGAGCTAGATCGGTTCTTATTCCTTCTTACTACTTATTTTCTTTTATAAGGACATTTTGCAGCATAATGACCAACTTTACCACACTCAAAACATTTGAAGGGAAGCTTACCTTTGAATCTTCCAGTACCTAGTTGGAGCTTTCTCACGAAATTTGCTTCTTCTTCATCGGATACATAGCTGGATTCTTTGATAACCTCCTTTTCCTTTTCTTTTGTAGATGCCTTAAAAGCAACTTCTCTTATTTGAGAAGGACCTCCTTGTCTCATTTTAAAAGCAGTCAGAGTACCATGTAATTGAACAATAGAAAGAGTTTGCAGATCTTGCCTTTCTTCAATAGCAGAAACTTTAGAGTCAAATTTTGAAGTCAAGGATCTCAAGACCTTTTCCACCAGAGTAGTATCAGCCATGGTTTCACCCAAATTTCTCATCCGATTTACAATATCATCTAGACGAAGAAAGAAACTGGAAACACTTTCATCACTATGCATCTTCAAATTTTCATATTCAATTCTAAGAGTTTGGAGTTTTTCACTTTTTACCTTTGTGTCTCCTTCATAGCTTAGAATGATTTTGTCCCATATTTCTTTTGCTGAATGTAGCTGCATCACTTTAGAAAATTCTGATTCAGACATGCTTCCCAATAAGACATTCACCGCTTTGGCATTGATTTCATACTTCTTTCTTTCAGCTGCATCAGTAGGAATACTTGCCGGGTATTGATAACCTTCTTCCACGATTGCCCATACATCTGCACCAAGACTTTGCATATATGCTTTTGTACGTACCTTCCAGAATATCAGATTGCTTCCATTGAATAGAGGTGGCTTTATAGACATTACTCCTTCTTGACTTCCCATTGTGACGGATCTCCTTTAAGCGATCAAGCTTCTGCACAAGGACCTGCTCTGATACCAATTGTTGGGAAAAATACTGAGAGGGGGGGGTGAATCAGTGTTTACAGCATAATCAAAACTTTTTACTTTTTCATTCCTTAAAACCCATACGCTACTTTCCTTCAGTAAACCTGCGTATATACGCGGATCCCCTTTGTGAAACTCGCGTATACAGAGATCTAGATATGTAATTAACTCTTCACTTAGATCATTCCATCATTCATTTATCAGATGTTCAATAAACTGTAAACATGTGCAGTAATAACATAATAAGCCATCACACAAAGCATCACACATGAACACCAGGATTTTTAGGTGGAAACCCAAATCGGGAGAAAACCACCGCTGCAGTTGCTCAGCCTTCAATATTTTATTATAGAGAAAACATCTTACAACATATGTGCTGGCGCAGACTTGACCAGCACGCAGGCACCCACCTGCGCTCGTTTACCAGCCTCTCCTGGAAGGGAGCTCCAACCCCCCTGACTCGTTTACCAGCCTCTCCTGGAAGGGAGCTACGACCCCCTGATCTCGTTTACCAGCCTCACCTGGAAGGGAGCTACAACCCCCTGACTGAAGGCTACAACCTTCAGCACCACCTTGGACCACGTTTCATCAATTTTCACACTGGATCCAACCACTTCAATAGAACACAACTTGCAGGCCACAATTCATCATATTTCCATACCGAACCCTTTCATACTTTTAAGCTCAAACATACATCATCAACAGATACATATCAACACACATCAGATAGCAGAAACACAGCAGAACAGATCAGATATTTCATACCCCTTGCTTCAGCAAACCCTAGTTTTCATACGCGCTTTCCCTTTACTGACGGCGCGTATATACACGCTTCCGTCCACACAAACCAGCGTATACCTCAGTGTATATTGTATTGCGCATACGCGCTTTCTCTTCGCTGAAGCTGCGTATATACGCGCTTCCTCCGCGACGAAGTAGCGTATAGATCTTCAATTATTACAGAGCAGCATACTTCTTCAGATCAAATTTTCAGATCAGATTTACCCTTTCACTTCAGACAGATGTTCGCCTAGATGTTCGCCTCATCACAGATCTAAGCCTTCCATAAGCAGATCTAGTAGATACATTTCAGATCTAGATCCCTTTCTTCATCATTGGTGCATCATCCATTCAGATTTATCTTCAAGTGTAACCCTTTCATTCAGATCTACTTCAGAGAGAAGTATTCATTCAAGCTCAGACATCTTGCACCCACGCTCACCATTTGCACAATGAATTTCTTCTCCTTATATAGGTTTTCCTTTTTCAATACCATGAGCCCCTTTTTCAATACCATGGGCCAAAACCATACCATGAGCCCAAAACTACCTGGACGGGGTCAATTAGGCGGATCATTACCCAATACCATGGGTCAATACCATGGTGGTTACCCTTGGTTTTGCAATTTTTGAGCGCTTTAGCCCATACGCGACTTGGCACGTTCTTTTCCGCGTGCATACGCGACTTCCCCTAGGCCAATCCGCGTATACCAAGTGACATACTCTTTTTATTATATTTTGAGGACATTCTGAATTCCTTTCTTTATTGCCTTCTGTTCACACTGTAGATACATCAGATTTCCTTCATCAAACCATATTCTATCAAGCACAACTTCATCAAGTAAGTTGTCATCATCTTCATCAAGTGGGTTGCCTTTCAAAGACAACACTCAACATCGTATTGTCAACAAACATCATATCACATCAGATTTACATCATTTACCAAGTCCATCAAGTCAAGAATAACTTCATCAGGTGGATTGCCATCAAGGACAACATCTGTCAACAGTCGCATGAATTGAACGTATGATTGCAGAAATGTTAGAGGCGGGTATAATTCAACCTAGTCAAAGTTCTTTCTCTGCTCCCGTAGTATTGGTACACAAGAAGGATGGATCATGGCGAATGTGTCCGAATTATAGGGAGCTCAATAAGCTCACCATTAAAGATAAATTTCCCATTCCTGTGATTGATGAATTATTGGATGAATTACATGGAGAAATTTATTTTACCAAGTTGGATCTTCGTTCAGGATATCATCAAATTAGAATGAAGAATGAAGATATTCCAAAACAACATTTCGAACTCATGAGGGTCATTATGAATTTTTGGTCATGCCTTTTGGCCCTACCAATGCACCTTCTACATTTCAAGGGTTGATGAATTCCATTTTCAAACCCTTCCTTAGAAAATTTGTGCTAGTATTTTTTGATGATATACTAATCTACAGTAGGTCTTGAAAGGATCATGTTGAACATGTTGATAGGGTGCTCAAACTATTGCAGGAGAAACAATTATATGAAAAAACATCCAAATGTTTCTTTGGAGTACAAGAGGTGGAATATCTGGGTCATATTATATCTCACGAGGGTGTTAAAGTAGACCCTAACAAAATTAAAGCCATTAAGGAATGGAAAGTCCTCAAGACAATAAAGCAGTTGCGAGGATTTCTCGGGTTAACAGGCTATTATCGCAAGTTTGTTAAGAATTATGGGAGAATAGCAGCACCTCTAACAACATTATTGAAGAAATATGCATTTTCATGGACTCCCGAAGCAACTAAGGCCTTTGAACATCTTAAAGAGGCAATGTGCCTAGCACCGGTCTTAGCTACGCCAGACTTCACAAAAACCTTTATTGTGGAATGTGATGCCTCAGAAAATGGAATTGGTGTTGTTTTAATGCAGGAAGGAAGACCCATTGCTTTTGAAAGTCGTCCAATCAAAGGAAAGTATTTACAAAAACCTATTTATGAGAAGGAAATGTTAGCAATACCGCATGCACTAAAGAAATGGCGAACTTACCTAATGGGAAGACACTTCAAGGTAAAAACTGATCATGATAGTCTTAAACACTTTTTGGAACAAAGACTATCTTCAGAAGAGCAGCAAAAATGGGTCACAAAGATGTTGGGTTATGACTTTGAAATAATCTACAAAAAAGGAAAGCTTAATGTTGCTGCAGATGCACTCTCAAGAAAGAATGAAGAGGTGGAAGCATTGCTTTGTGCCATTTCTATTATCCAACCGGATTGGATAACCGAAGCAAGAGATGAATGGAAGAAGGACAAAGATGTATGGACACTCATTCAAAAGTTGCAGCAAGATCCTAGTACATCTGATACATTTAGTTGGAAAAAATGATTCCTTATGGTACAAAGATCGCTTATATCTTTGTAAGAATTCCCAACTAAAACAAAAGATTCTTCTGGAATTGCACACTTCTCCTTTAGGAGGACACTCAGAATTTTTAAAAACTTACCACAGGGTGAAGAAAGAATTTTTTTGGGATGGCCTTAAATCTTATATTCAAAAGTTTGTGGCGGAATGTTTGGTTTGCCAGCAGAATAAAGTGGAGACAATTAAGACCCCGGGACTTCTACAACCTTTATCCATTCCAAGTCAACGTTGGGGGGAGATTTCAATGGATTTTATCACAGGTTTACCTAAGTCCGAAGGAAAGAGTGTCATCATGGTGGTAGTTGATAGACTTACCAAGTATGCACACTTTTGTGCATTATCTCATCCATTTAAATCAAGTACAATTGCTACTATATTTATGGACAGAATTCAAAAGCTACATGGAAGCCCAAGGGTTATTGTGAGCGACAGAGATCCCATTTTTACTGGAAATTTTTGGACGGAGTTATTTTCTTGTTTGGGTACTCAATTAGCTCATAGCTCATCTTATCATCCTCAATCTGATGGTCAAACCGAGATAGTAAATAAATGTTTGGAAGGATATCTTTGTTGTTTTGTATCTGATAAACAAACACAATGGGTCAAGTGGTTACCTCTTGCTGAATGGTGGTATAACACTTCCTTCCATAATGCAGCAAAAATGACCCCATTTATGGCACTTTATGGATATCATCCACCATCCATCACATCATATTTAAGAGAAAATTCGAAGGTTCAAGCAGTGGAAGATCACATCGAGCATCAAGAAGAAGTTCTCCAACTCTTAAAGGATAACCTGAATTTGGCACAAAATCGAATGAAACAACAGGCAGATCAACATCGCAGCGAGAGAAGTTTTGATGTAGGAGATTGAGTATTTTTACGGCTACAACCATATAAAAAAATGTCCCTCAAGCAAGCTAAGAAGGATAATAAATTATCGCCAAAGTACTATGGTCCTTACAAGGTGTTGCAAAAGATTGGTACTATGGCATACAAATTGGAGCTCCCTGCTTCTTCGCGAGTACATCCAGTTTTCCATGTTTCATGCTTAAAGAAGGTTATAGGTGAAAATCTTCCAGTTCAAACAATATTGCCAGAACTTGATGAGGAAGGAAAAATCATATTGGAACCGTAAGCGGTCACGGAAACAAGAACTCGACAACTACGGAATCAATCAATTTCAGAGTATCTCATCAAGTGGAAGAACTTACCCACTAAAGATTCTACATGGGAGGATGAGAATTTTATACAGAAGCACCCAGAGCTACTCAAGCGTTGAGGACAACGCTTTTTTGAAGGAGAGGGGCATGTTAGGTCCCTATATTACTAGTATAGTACCTTATTGTTGTTAGTGTAACCCCTTTATTGTTATTATTGTGCCCTTGTAACCCCCATTTTGTTATTATTGTGCCCTTAAATTATTATTGTTAGGTCGGCTAGGATTACATTGTGGCCCACTAGGATTACATTATGGCCCCATGGACTCCTATATATAGAAAGGAGGTTTTGTGAATTGTATCATCCAAGAATTGTTCATTTATGTAATGTATTAGAGGCTGCCCCCTCGAAGTGGCTCATTTCTAAGGCGTGAATATCTCTTTTCTTCTCTCTTTGGAGCTAGTTACACAACAGAGTTACTAATGGCCATGACTAAACCATCCCAGCTTTCTGGAAATGAGCATAGAAATAAAAGAGCCCTAACTTCATCATCAAAGTTTACCCCTACAAAACTTAACTGACTGGTAACTATATTAAAATCATTTAAATGGTCTGCAACAGATCCACCTTCTGACATCTTCACATTAAATAAACGTTTCATAAGAAATACCTTATTTGAGGTTGAGGGTTTCTCATATAGCTTTGCCAATGCCTTAATCAAACCCTCTGTTGTTGTTTCCTTTGAAATATTGAAGGCTACCAACGCTGCGAGGCACAACCGTACTGTTCCGAGCACATTTCTATCGAGAATATCCCATTCTATGTCTGTCATAGTCATCAGCTTCTTTGTTTTTCCACTCAATGGTAAGTATATATCTTTCCGATACAGATAATCTTCCATCTGCATCTTCCACAGCGGGAAGTTTTGGCTGTTAAATTTCTCGACCCTAAACTTACCATCTTCCGCCATTGCTCCCACTCAAACTAGGAACCCTTCTTTCCTGTGAGTTTATCAGCCAAATAGACCTTCGGCTCTAATACCAGTTGTTAAAAAAGTAAACATTACAGACCAATGCAACATATAAAATATGCGGAAAACACAAGCACACAAAACACATAAAATCAGAGAGACACAGCTATACGTGGTGCACCCAGTTTGGGCTATGTCCACCCCGAACAGCCAGTCCTTCATTTCTATTATCCAGCAAAAATGAAGAGACACAACCTACAGTAGATCCACTGTAGTATCCTCTGTTCTCTCTCAAAATCTCCCTATCTGTTTATCACTCTGAGAATACACATACCATACACAGCCGCAATACAATACCCTCATAAAAGCGATGGGTTGCCTTCTAGGGAAAAAAACCCTAAACTAAACATAACTTCTACCGTCAGATCATTCTCCTAATGAACTGCCCAGATTGACTAGAAATTACTATACTTTTACAAAGCAATTTTACATATGTTTTTAGCTTCGGTGGCACTACCCCTGAAACCCCCCACCATGGGGGGCTCCAAAAAGCACAGCCGCCACCCCTGGACCCCCCAGCAGCGTTTAATTACGGATGGCGTTGCCACCCCATTAAGGTACAGAGGTCCAACGCTGTGATACAAAATAAACAATATAATCAAGCTCCACACCCAACATGTTAACCTATACTTCTCAGGTGTGGAACATGGGGGAAGATGAGGATGTAATCGCCTCTCTTATTGTAGGGAGGACATCATCAGAAAAACCCAAAAATGAGATAAGTAAACATAATTAATTTTATTACAAATGTGATAGATAGACAACTTTAATACGGGAAAGATATAGATCAAGTTGTTTAAAGATTTGAAGTAAGTTGTGTTGCTGTTAGAAAGAAAGATTGTATACTGTTTATATCTTGTGTGAGGCATATTTGTGTAATACATTGTCAATTTTGGTTTAATCATTGAAATGTCAAGTGTAACTAGATATGTAAAATATTCTTAGAATTATGTCATGGAGAAGAATCTTACTAATAGGATATACGAGGAAAGATTGAAATAACAATCTTGAACTCTTAGTTTGGAAAAGAATTTTCTTTTAAGGATAACATAATAATAACTGGGACTCAGGAGTGAACTGTTTGTTGAGGGTCTAGCGTGGAGACCCTATATCACAAAACTGTTCATTCATCCAAAACTGTGCTATACACAGACAAAAGCTAAGATGGTCCAAGCATCAAACTAACTATAAAAAAAAAAGAAAATCTAATTTTCTTGGGAAATGAAGAACAAATACTAATGCAAACCAAAAATTAATCTTTTCCACATATGTTTAGAAGGAAAAATTATGAGGATAAAAAGCGTAGCTAAATCGTAGAAAATACTATTATTTCATAAAGATAAATTACATTTAATCTTGTAAAGTAAAACACAGTATATATAGCTACAACAGAGTATGATATTATAACGCATGACCCCATGGGCACAAAAGTAGTCTATACATATTCATCTTTCAAATTACCGATTCAAGAAACCATATTATAAGTTAAGATTCATTTATTTCATACAAATACATTGTCAAACCCGTAGGGTAAACATGAGATCGAAAAGGTAAAACAATATCTTGAGCCTTGTGGGGAAACAAGCGAGAAGAAACCACAAATTATACAGTGTAGAACGACAAGAAAAAAATGTTCTTAATTTATATAAACCAGTCTAACTTTACATAGTAGAAAAACTCCTAAATAGTAACTCGGTACGAAGACGAAGCTAAGCATTTAAAAGACTAATGTATACAAGGATGTCGCGTAGGCATATTCCTGTCCAAGGAGTAATACGACGGAAAGCTCAACGGCCATGACACCTAGTTGAGACCTGGTGAGCACAGGTGTGCTTAGCCATGAACATTCGACGATCCATGAAGAAGCGAGAACATAATACCTGAAAAGAAAAGAGAAAGGGGAAGTGTGTTGTGTAACCTTGTCCTTCGGCTAAGAGGTATACCTGCATCAACAAAACAAGGAAAAGGGGATAAGGCAGTAATAGTAGAAATTTTAGCAAAGACACTGAAATAATAATAACCCCAAAGAGAATTGGGCAGAAGTGCGAACCTGTACTAACCACATCTACAAGCAAGAAGCAGAGATCCGCAGGCAATTTTATAATTTATATTAAATTTTTTTATTTTTACAATAGTATTTATTTAAATATCAACTTCGTATTAAACCTTATAAGACCTAATATTCTTGCCATATTTTACATATATATATATATATCAAAATTATGAAAAACTTCGTATAATATATTCAAACAAATTATCTTGACACGCTAATCCGAATCGATTGATTTGATATTATCACATGGAGACGCTGCATCAGTGGATCATTGTCTACAGTATCAAAGAAACAGATGTAACGATGCGATAGGCCAAAGTCGTCATGCACGATGTCAAAAATAGTACTTTGCCGAATTTGCTAGCTGCTTCAGAGGATTGATCAAATTTTCGCAAACTTACAAACGCCGTTTTGGTAGGAAGCGAAAATGACTCCACCGCATTTTAATTTTCAGCCCTTAATTTTAATTTTATTGTCATATAGTTACAAAACCATATCTTGTGACATGTGTTGTCATTTCATGTTTCAGGGAATTTTTACGGGAAAAATATACTGAGATTTTATATTTTATAGAAGTTCAGCATTCAACGACTTTTCTTAGTTGATTTTGATGAATTTGAGTGTTAGTGAATCCCAGATTGGCGGATTTAAGTAACAGACTCTTCCTCCTTTAGACGTTTCCTTCTCACCAATTACAGAGTGGAGAATTGCGTTGTGTGAGGTACAGATTTTCATAAGTTGCTTATGTTTCTCCTTTTTATAACACATTTCTTTAATTTTCCCTATAACGCATTTCTTTAGTTTTCCCTATTGCATAATTGAAATATTCGTATTGATATTGATATTTGATCGATTATGTTTATATATGTTTTTTTATAATTTTCATTTAAATATTTATAACTATTTATAATTATTAATTTGATGGTGTAAATTTAGTTTTTATAGAATATTTTAGAATAATTTTAATATTATACACAAATTAAAGTCTGTGATTTATTTCAAAATTCATTATATTTCTTTTTGTCATTTTAATTATATAAATAAATTTTAAAAAAATCATAATAACAAGTGTCATATAAAATTGTTTATAATTTTTTTTGCATGTTATATTGACAAGTCATGATATTTGCCCATAATATTGTACTAAAGTGTATTTAAAAATTAAATTTAAAAATATCGGTTTAGCCCGAAGTTAAATATATTGTTCTATACTTTTCTAAATATTTTTCTATATATATATATATATATATATATATACATTATTTTTTTTCAAAATTCTGAAAATCACATTAAATTTTTAAAATATAGATACACCTCACTTGAGTGGCTAAAAACACAACTCTAATGATCTCACACAAATTTCAAATGAGAAATAAAAAATCTAATTTCTAAAATGTTAGAAAATTTTCTGAAATTTAAATATACCCTAACCGTTCCTAAGAATACATTCCATTGCTTAGATAACGGAGAATCAATTGCCCATTCACTATAACGCATTTCTTTAGTTTTCCCTATTGCATAATTGAAATATTCGTATTGATATTGATATTTGATCAATTATGTTTATATATGTTTTTTTATAATTTTCATTTAAATATTTATAACTATTTATAATTATTAATTTGATGGTGTAAATTTAGTTTTTATAGAATATTTTAGAATAATTTTAATATTATACACAAATTAAAGTCTGTGATTTATTTCAAAATTCATTATATTTCTTTTTGTCATTTTAATTACATAAATAAATTTAAAAAAAATCATAATAACAAGTGTCATATAAAATTGTTTATAATTTTTTTTGCATGTTATATTGACAAGTCATGATATTTGCCCATAATATTGTACTAAAGTGTATTTAAAAATTAAATTTAAAAATATCGGTTTAGCTCGAAGTTAAATATATTGTTCTATACTTTTCTAAATATATATATATATATATATATATATATATATATATTATTTTTTTTCAAAATTCTGAAAATCACATTAAATTTTTAAAATATAGATACACCTCACTTGAGTGGCTTAAAACACAACTCTAACGATCTCACACAAATTTCAAATGAGAAATAAAAAATCTAATTTCTAAAATGTTAGAAAATTTTCTGAAATTTAAATATACCCTAACCGTTCCTAAGAATACATTCCATTAGATAGATAACGGAGAATCAATTGCCCATTCAAACACAAAATCCTAAAAAAAAAAACAGTTGAAAATTTCTAAAACTTTTTTTTTGGAATCTTAAATTAAAAGTACAAATTGATAATATGAATTTGAATTATATATATATATATATATATATATATATATATGTAATTAAAAAAAAATCAAATATAAAATAATTAAATTATAATTTCTAATATTTAAATTATATTTATATATATAAATATATTTAATATTTTAAAAAATAAAAATAAATAATTAAATAATGATTAATTTAAATATAATTAATAAATTTGGAACGTTTATTTAGAAAGATGATATTAAATGACATAGTGAACTATGTGGAATAAAAATTTACTCATATCATTTTTCTCTTACTTAAATCTAAAGTATAAATACCTATGTTTTTTTTAAATTTCAAATCTCAATGCATTTTCATCATAAATGGAATTGAAATATATAAAGTGCACATTATTTAAAAAAAAAATTAATATATTAATTTTATTTATTTAAGTTTTATTAGTTTATTAGGTCGATAGGCCTTCTTTTATGAAAGAGATCACTTTTTTTATTGTCAACATATTCATTCTACAGAGAACACCTGTTACTCAACACTTCTTATCTGGGCACAACACCTGTTACTCGTTTAAAAAATGACATCTGTAACTTATTTAAAACTGGTTCGAACGAACTCTACCCTGTTCACCGTTTTGGTCCCGTTATTCACTCTGCCGACTATGTAAATTCATACTCAACAACCCACTTTGTCTCTAGCTTCTTCTACACCCAAGAACACGTTTGCCTCTTCGCTGGAATTCTTTTATTGTTCCCGTCACCACGCGGCCTTAAGTTAGCAGTATATTGATACATGGAGCGTTGGGAAGACCCCTTTTGGTCCGTTCTCTGAGAGTATGTCATTGTCATTTGTGCAAAGAGATGCAGCGCCGAGGAATGTTCTGTTAACTAGCTTGAATGCGACGGTTTCAAGCGCCATGGATGTCCTTGTGTCTGTTGTCGACCACGGAGGGGAGAAGAAGCTTCTTGGGTAGAAAAGGCATGTTGAGTTTACACAGAGGTGGAATCTATTCCGATACAAGCTGGACAAATTTTTGTCTGCAATTTCCCACTTTGAATATATAATGAGGCTCTGTATTACAAAAAGTCATCAGATTACGATCTATTTGTTATTCATACCCTTTTTTACCAGGCTTCTTCAGAATTAGAGGCATCTCTTGTTTAATTCAAGGATCCACCCTTTCCATGGGGTTCGACACTTACCTTTCTCATGATTTTTGTTGGCTTTTTCTATGCCTTCACGAGAAGAGATAAAATTTTCCGCAGTAAAAGAAAGATATTTTGAAGCTCCAAAAAAGACAAGTTTTAGTCTATTTTTTTTATCATGGAAGCTATGTTCATCATTCATCCGAATTTTCATTTGTGTATGCTGTCTGCATGGCAATGGAATATATGTTTTTTATTGCCAAAGTTGTCGATAAAGTTGTGAGGATTTAGAATTGATTTATACCTACACTATAGTAGTGCCATCCAAAATCCTTGATGTGAAAACACAATGGATGTTTTCGCTACGAAATTGGCATGTTGTACAGTCAAAATCATTGTACAAGGACCAGAGTATGAGGAATAAAAGAAATATAACAACTAAACATGAAAATGGACATGATGCACTGGTAGGCATGCTTTCTCATAGCCATGTTTGGCATTCCAAGTGAGTATAATTGAACTTTGGCTTGCTTCTTCTTGCATATACCATCGTTTTTTTCTCAAATGAAATTCCAAACACCAAATTGATTTTAGATTAGATCTCTATATTGTATAAAGTTGAAATATTTTTCTGTTTTTTCTTATTCCTTCATAATAATTTGTCCAAGTATGTTCTGCTTATGTTGATTTTACAGTCGCTCATATCCTATATAGTATTTACAGTTTTTTTTATTATAATAATATATAAGCGGCAGATAAAGTGATATGTCGACGCCATTAAAGTGGAAAGTTGCTATATCATTTCATTCCTCAGCGCTTCGAGTTCTTCCCATCATCATCATCGACAGTTTTTTACTCAATGTACAACCAACCCAACAATTCCAAGGTTCAGTTCAATTCCATTGTTCTCTTGATGTTGCATTTGAATTGGTGTTCGTCTATACTGACATCGTTCAATGAGGTATGATCATCGTTCGTTATTGTGCAAAATGCGCTAGTTTCAGAGCTCCATTTTTTATCAATGAAAATTACGAGGAGAAATAATTTCCCTCGTCAGTTTTAGATCCCCAATTTAACTCGGTGACCTATTTTTGATATGATTCTTTATTGGATCTGAATTTTTAGTGTGGATTGCTTAGCCAGCAATTAGTTGTGCAATCCGGGAAACCCTAGATCTTCTCCCTTCCCAAGACCACATAGACACATGTCTCTATAGCGATGTCTGTCCAGCGTGAGCAGGAGATCCAACATATTGCTCTAATAGAATTGTTGGGTATTTTTTATTTTGTTCCCTTGGCATCTACTTAGTATTTGAGTTAGAGTGTTGTGTTTTTTGCGAATTCCAATGTATACTTCAATTACTTAAGCTAATATGTTAATGGTACTTCTTGAATAATGATTGAGAATTACTGTATAACTTATTTTTCACACATGTATATATTTATTTGCGACACAATGCATATGACAAAGATGATAGTGAGCACTCGATGTTGCTACCATTTGGGGTTCCATGGATTTATTTTCTTATATTTCTTAGCAGTTGTTATACAATTCAATCATACTTATACTTTGGAGTTCGGCTCCTCTACTGTATGTGGCAAATTATGTTGGGTATTTGGGGGAATATAGTACCTTTCATTTAGCCTTTTTATCATGGCCTATACGAAGTTGCTTGTGAAGGTGAAGGATAGTTTCATACTGTGGACCAAACAAGTGAGTAAATTTTCCAAAGATAGCAATATTTTCCCAAATGGTTAATCCCTACATTCGTCCTTTTTCTTTGGCCTTGGCAAGCAACAGTTCTATAGCTGTGTAATTAGCTTCAAGAAGCTAGAGTTGTACTTCTTTCACAATGTTCTTTAGGATCCTTCTTTTTTGGTTTCAAATGGATACATATGTTTGCAATTTTTTTATCCATGGCATTATAGTATTTGTAGTGTCTGTCAACTTAAGTGCTTACCTTCAATTCACAATCAGTTTCATGTCATCTCCTTCTACAGAAGTTTTTATATACTACTTGGAGTTTATCGTGGCATTCTCCTCTCTAATGTTTGCTTCATGGCATTAAATCAATTTTGTTGGCTTTTCTTTCATAATTATTATATTGTATCGAAAGCCAAAAAATATGTTTAACCTGGTGGGTTGTTACTTAGTTTGACTGCCACATTACAGGTTTTGTTTGTTTATGTTATGCAGGAGTTTTACTTTGGTGTAGTAGATTATTGATATTAGTGTTTGGGTGAAGTTAACTACAATGTTGATAATCTAATATTGTCAATTAGAAACTCACCAAGGAAGACATGGGAAATTTATTTATAGTAGTTTGGTTCCTGTGGGAATTTCACCAATTGACACTTGAAAGCGGAAAGGCTTAAGCAATACATAAAAAACAATTTGACCTAGGGTTGCACAAGGTTGAATGATCTTCAGATTTCAATTCCCGTAATCTATTTCATTGTTGATGCCTTTGATGTCGTACACCATATCTACTTGATACGGAGCATACATGAGGAATGCTATTATCTCCTTCCAATATGTATCAGATCAATATCTTAGAAGTTTCCACAGAATCTATGCATGTAAGAATGACTACAAATGGGATTGATTTAGAGTGGGAGAGGCCATGGTGAGAGTTGTTGGATTTTCTCAGAGCTTTTACAATTTCAAGGCATTTTGACAAAGTTGAACTAGTGTGTTAGAAATATCAAACTAAAATTTATCTTCTTTATCCTCATGAATTGTGATGCAACCAGTGTGGCAGTATGGCCATCTTCATTGGGAATTTTCACTGGGGGCTTCTCTTTCTCGGCCTACTTGTTCTTACCTCAGGGAGCCATTTCAACAAGACCTTCAAAGTGGAAGAAGTAGTTTCAGAGAATTTTTTTGCCCTGGATGGTTACTCCCATGCAGTGAGTCCAACTGGAAAGAGCTCTTCTCTTAGTATTGAAAATTCACTTAGTATTTTTCCATCCAGAGACAAGTCTCGCTCATGTGAAGGAGATCTGAAAGGCATTGGTTCATTAAATACTACTTGTCAGCTTAATACAAGTCTCTACTTGGATAAAGACCTCTCCATTTCAGGATGAGGTAATCTAGAGATCTTATCAAATGTCAATGTAATCTGTCCGATTGCAGGTTGTCTGATTCATATCAATATTTCTGGTGATTTCAAATTGGGTCAGCATGCTTCTATTGTTGGTCAGAACTATGATCTCAATTTTTAGTGTGAATTTCTTAGCCAGCAATCAGTTGTGCAATCCGGGAAACCCTAGATCTTCTCCCTTCCCAAGACCACATAGACACATGTCTCTGTAGCGATGTCTGTGCAGTATGAGTAGGAAATCAAACATATCGCTCTAATAGAATTGTTGGGTATTTTTTATTTTGTTTCCTTGGCGTCTACTTATTATTTGAGTTAGAGTGTTGTGTGTTCTGGGAATTCCAATTTATACTTCAATTACTTAAGCTAATATTTTAATGGTACTTCCTGAATAATCATTGAGAATTACTGTATAACTTATTTTGCACACATGTATATATTTATTTGCGACACAATGCATATGACAAAGATGATAGTGAGCACTCGATGTTGCTACCATTTGGGGTTCCATGGAGATATTTTCTTATATTTCTTAGCAGTTGTTATACAATTCAATCATACTTATACTTTGGAGTTCGGCTCCTCTACTGTATGTGGCAAATTTAGTGTTTTTGTGGGTTATTTGGGGGAATATAGTACCTTTCATTTAGCCTTGTTATCATGTCCTATACGAAGTTGCTTGGGAAGGTGAAGGATAGTTTCATACTGTGGACCAGAAAAGTGAGTAAATTTTCCAAAGACAACAATATTTTCCCAAATGGTTAATCCCCACATTCATCCTTTTTCTTTGGCCTTGGCAAGCAACAGTTCTATAGCTGTGTAATTAGCTTAAATAAGCTGGAGTTGTACTTGTTTCGCAATGTCCTTTAGGATCCTTCTTTTTTGGTTTCAAATGGATACACATGTTTGCAATTTTTTTATCCATGGCATTATAGTATTTGCAGTGTCTGTCAATTTAAGTGCTTACCTCCAATTGGAAATCAGTTTCATGTCATCTCCTTCTACATAAGTTTTTATATACTACTTGGAGTTTACCGTGGCATTCTCCTCTCTAATGTTTGCTTCATGGCAATAAATCAATTTTGTTGGCTTTTTTTTCATAATTATTATATTTTATCGAAAGCCAAAAATATGTTTAATCTGGTGGGTTGTTACTTAGTTTTACTACCACATTACAGGTTTTGTTTGTTTATGTTATGCAGGTGTTTTACTTGGGTGTAGTAGATTACTGATATCAGTGTTTGGGTGAAGTTAACTACAATTTCGTAAATGAGAAACTCACCAAAGAAGACATGGGCAGTCTATTTACAGTAATTTGGTTCCTGTGGGAATTTCACCAATTGACACTTGAAAGCGGAAAGACTTTAGAAATACATCAAAAAAAATTTGACCTGGGGTTGCACAAGGTTGAATGATCTTCATATTTCAATTCCTGTAATCTATTTCATTGTTGATGCCTTTGATGTCGTATACTATATCTACTTGATATGGAGCATACATGAGGAATGCTATTATCTCCTTCCAATATGTATCAGATTACTTTCTCAGAAATTTCCACAGAAACTATGCATGTAAAAATGACTGCAAATGGGATGGATTTAGAGCGGGAGATGCCATAGTGAGAGCTGTTGGATTTTCTCAGAGGTTTTACAATTTCAAGGCATTTTGACAAAGTTGAACTAGTGTGTTAGACATATCAAACTAAAATTTCTCTTCTTTATCCTCATGAATTGTGATGCATCCAGTGTGGCAGTATGGCCATCTTCATTAGGAAGTTTCACTGGGGGCTTCTCTTTCTCGGCCTACTTGTTCTTACCTCAGGGAGCCATTTCAACAAGACCTTCAAACTAGAAGAAGTAGTTTCAGAGAATTTTGCTGCCCTGGATGGTTACTCCCATGCAGTGAGTCCAAATGGAAAGAGATATTCTCTTAGTATTTCCATCCGGAGACAATTCTCCCTCATGTGAAGGAGATCTGAAAGGCATTGGTTCATTAAATACTAATTGTCAGCTTAATACAATCCTCTACTTGGAGAAAGACCTTTTTATTTCAGGACAAGGTAATCTAGAGATCTTATCAAATGTCAGTGTAATCTGTCCAATTGCAGGTTGTCTGATTCATATCAATATTTCTGGTGATTTCAAATTGGGTCAGTATGCTTCTATTGTAGCTAGAACTATAGTTATAGATGCCCAAAATGTAAGTTTGGAGGATAGTTCATCTTTAAATACGAATAATTTGGAGGGGGCACCTCCTACTCAGACTAGTGGAACCCCACATGGTATTGATGGTGCTGGTGCAGGGCATGGTGGCAGGGGTGCTTCTTGTACTAAAGGTGAAGGTAAGGATGAGGGAGATAACTGGGGTGGAGATGTATATGCTTGGTCTACTCTTTCTAAACCTTGGGAATATGGAAGCAGGGGTGGGACCACCTCTATTGAAAAAAAACCTTGGGGGTGGAGGAGGAGGGCACATTTCTTACAACCAAATTTGGCATTCCAGGTGAGTATAATCGAACTTTGGCTTGCTTCTTCTCGCATATACCATGGTTTGTTTAACAAATGAAATTCCAAACATCAAATTGATTTTCGATTAGATCTCTATATTGTATACAGTTGAAATATTTTTCTGTTTTTTCTTATTTCTTGCTAATCATTTGTCCAAGTATGTTCTGCTTATGTTGATTTTACAGTTGCTCATATCCTATATAATATTTACAGTTTTTTTTATTCTAATAATATATAAATATAAATAAATAAAAAAGATTGAAAATTTTGGCAAATGTATTGCAATTATAGTTTAATATAGCCATATGCATTTGTATAAGTAATTTATAATTATTTAAAATATTGAAGTTTCTATAAGGTGGTCACATTTAAATATTTTACGTTTTGAGGTACGGATGAATATGTATTTGTTGTCGGTATTTTGGGGGTCTTCGTTGTCATCCCGTAAGTGTATTTACACTAACTAAACTCTTTTTCAGTGAAGCCTACCAGTAGCTCCAGTTGGATTGCATCATTGCTTTGTTGATACTATAATTGACTTGATTTGGAACAGTAGTTGGTTTCTAGCACGTAAGAGTTGCTGTCAGGTTTTCTTTTTGTTTTTTGAAAGTGCATCCTTTAATGTCAAGAAAAGTGTTACACATGGCCCAAAAGGCATTATAATTGGCCTGAAGCGGTTGAGCACTATAAGTGGCTCACTTGCATTGGGAAAATGGCCCGAGGGGTGAATTGATGATCACAAGCATTTCCGTTGGGCTGAGCTACAGCGACAATGTGGTACTAAGAATTCTTCCAGTATTTGCACCTGTGTTTAACTGCTTATTAGTTTTCTGAGGGAATTGGACCTTGGTGGGTGGCCTGGGATGCCATTCTCTTACTGCTGAACCACAGCCCCTTTGACTCCTGTTAGAAATCTGATTCTACCCATATATTGCCTATTTTCTTTTATTGTCTTTTTCCTTGTAACCCACTGAATATTCTCTTATTCGCAAAGGCTTATTTACATTAGAAGTGGTTCTTTCCCATGCCTCAACTTTCCTTTTTTAGCATTTTTATCTGTTCATGTATGTACTTAGATTGTTGTTATTTTTGGGAAGTATGAAATGTAAATCATTGCCAAAAATTGAATATCAATGACCTAAGAATTAAAACTGCTGAATTTTTAGCAACTTTAGAAACTTTAGACTTAAATTGGCTACATAGTACATATATAATTTAAGTCGGAAGAAATTTGTGTATATAGCCTCTTTTTCTATATTAAAGAAACATCATCCTAAGCTCACCATGCTTTGATCAAAGTTTTGTGCCCTTCATACTAGGCCATCTTTACGTTTAGTAATTCAATTTCTTTTGGGGATTTGTAATCTGTGGTCAAAAGTATAGCAGATCTATAAATAAAGATGTATCCTGTTATCTTTGCATCAGTACTCACGAACGTCATTAAATCTGATATCGGTTAAAAGTGAAGGGACAAATATTGATAAGCGTGTCAGATAAACGTTATTATATGTCCAGAGCTTAATGTAAGATTAAATGGTTTAGATTTTTCCATCTACTTCCATGCCTGTGTTTATTTGTATTCTGGCATTACTTCAAAAAATATTCATCTGGAAATTAATATCATACCCATTCTTTCCCTCTAATGTCATATTCATTTTTTCATTTTTTTCTTATTCATTTTTCAATGTTACTCCATTTTATTTTAGCAAAATTTAATGTTTTTGGTTTTTTTTTTTTTTTAATTTTACCATTTAAATTTATTATTTCTATAATTTATTTATTTATTACTATTTTCTATTTATCAAAAAACAAAGAGCAGATTGCTATACATATACTAAAGTAATGGTCTCGTCTTACATAATTTTCTGTTCTTACCATTGAAGTATCCTTGCAGTTAGGAGCTGCAGCTATTTCATCAAATCTTCCGGTGCCTATAGTGGATGATCTGGAAGAGCAGGTGGCTGAAGTGCTGGATCACTTTGGGTAATTACAAAAAACATTATTAATACAGATGAACCGATTTTTCCTCAAGTTATTACAGTTCAGGTTCACTTTTGATGCACTTTTTTTAAAGTTTGACTAACTTATGATCTTCCATTAAAATTTGGTTGACAGGCTTCATGAAGTCATCTGTATGGGTGTGACAGCAAGGGCTTATATCTTGACATTGTTTTCAATAAGAACAGAGACTGCAGATCAGTAATTTGTCTCAACTCTATTTCTATGTTCTTTTCACTGTATTTTTCACTCTATCTGGTTTTAAAGGAAAATCTCATCTTCTGTTGCAGATAAAATACAGGGAGCGAGTTGCTGGACTTATTCTTGTGTCCCCATTATGTAGAGAGCCTTCCTGGACTGAATGGTTCTATAACAAGGTTGGTTTGGCAAATACATTTTAACATTGTTTCCTCTCTTTTAAATTGCCCTTGAAATTGAAAAGCAAGGTTGGTTTTGCAATTTTATATTTTATTTTATTTTATCTTTTCTTTCCTCTATTCTAAAATGGCCTTGATATTAAAAAGTTTCCCCTAATGTGGGAGCCCTTCAACTTGATGATTATCAATATCCGTCATCTTTTTTTGGTTCAGTTGATGATCAATCTCTTTTATTTTTACGGTATTTGTGGTGTGGTCAAGGAAACATTGCTTCAACGATACTTTAGTGAGGTGCTTTCAATCTTTAGTCCTTTCAGAAATTTGAACGGTTTTTTTAGAAATAATTGTAAAAATTGAACATTATCTTTTATAGAAATAGTTATTAGGATGGTCAGAGTGGAATTGCCGAAGTGGTTGTAGATAGTTTCATTTCAAAGTGTGGCTGGTAAAAAGAATAACAAAGCAGAGCTCGTAAATTTATAACACTTGCCGATCTCCTATTAATTCAACAGGAATTGCGAAGTACCCTATCTGGGAAATCTGACATTGTGCAAGCTTGCAGATGGGTTAGTTTTCTTTTTAAATGAATCTTGTTTTCTTTTCTGAATTTTTAATTCTTCATTGACAGTTTTTTTCGAAAAATGGTCCCTATGGCATAACTGTTAGTCGATGGTTATGATTGCAGTTGTTGGATGAGAGGCAGAGAAAAAATGTTATGCGTTTTTTAGGCATTTTGTTCGAAGTTTTAATGTATTTTTGGTTGTCTTTATTGAATAATAAAACTGCCATAGGCACAAGCAGATTTTTTCTTCTCTCTGTTGCAAATTTGTTTCTTGGAATTCAAATGTGGTGTCTTTTTGTTGCTAGAAACGACATGCTTGTACTATTCTTTAAAAATAAGGCAAAATGTGCAGTCAATTTTGTTGAATGTAGCATATTGTGGTCCATCTGCAACAAAGCTAGCATGCAAATGAAATTGCAATGGTGAAATAGTCTAAAATAATTTATTTCAATTTTCAAACAGGGATATGCTTCACAAAAAGTTTTATTGTTTGGATAGCCCTGCAACTAAGAGATTCAACTAAGTTTTAATGTTTTGCATTGAACTTCAAAATTCGAGATTTTCCAATACATTTTCTCCTTCATGTCAAAAAAATACAATTACTTCAAATTAATAATTCACAAACAATACTCCTATCGGCCTCTCTTTGCACCTTCTGGGGTAATAGCTAGTTTTATACCTAACAGCATAATCCCATCATGATTTTCAAAATACCATTACATGTTCTCATCAAAATTAGAAGGCCAGCATAATGTAGATAGAGATAAAGAAAGACATGAAAAAAAAACATGGATCGGGTCATTATGGCACTCAAACCAGTGAGTGATAAGCATCATGGCAGAAGGCATCGCTAGATACAACTGGGCACAAGTGATAAGAATCCTAGCACAAGGCATCGCTAGATATGATCGGGCGCAGCAAGGAGGGCCCCCATCAGAAGTCAAATGTAAAAGCTACAACCAAGTTGATGAGGCCCCAAACCTTCATGAGTCAGTAGGAGACACAGGTTCGCATGTAATACTGATAAAGCATGAAATAGGCTTACTTTTATTATTGATAAGGCATGAAATATGCTCTCTTTAAAAATGGAGAAAACAAAAAGAACAAGCTCGCTTGAAGTAGAAAACATAATTCTCCAGTCATCAGGAGACTCAGGCTCACTTGCAATACTAATAAGGCATGAAACAGGCTCGCTTGCAAAATGAGGAAAACAAAAAGATATTGCTCACTTGAAGAAGAAAGCGTAAGGATCGAAAGCCAATAGAGTCAAGGAATGGGAATTTTATCGGCCCACACAATCTTACCTTCCTTGAACTGAGTTATCTGCATAATACCAAATACCATACCAATACCTATTTTGGATAAACCATTTTCCCTTGTATTGTTTTCCCTGTAGATGTGTAGCAAAGGAGGGGAATTCATCAAAGTCCAAAATTTTTTTGTCCTCATGAGCCACCCTTGACATCTCAGAGAGTAGAGGGAAGAATGTCCCAAGATGGCATCGATAATAATTTTGGAGTCACTATAGATGTGGACTCGGTCTAAGCCCAAATTTCTCACAACCAACAATCCACACCAAAGAGCCATCAGGTCTACCAAGTTGTTTGTGCCCAAACCCCCATTCCAGCTTATATGGATTCTATCAGATTGTGATAACTTGATCCAAGCCCCACATCCCATCACCCCATCCAAACATGCTCCATCAAAGAAGACTGCCGGGAGGGAGATAGGATGGGGCCGAATCCTTCTAGATCCATCACATACCAAGTCTTTAGCTGGCACCCTACCGTCAATCCATCTCATAATAGCACTATAAATGTGGGCGATGATAATAGGCTTACCTTCAAAAATGGTCAGATTTCTAGCAAGCCATATTTCCCAAATGAAGAAAAAAGGGAAGGATTGAAACTTTCCTTTCACATGATCCCATCTATTATCAATCATTGTTAGCTGTGAAATATATGTAACAATATAGTATTTATTTAATGTCGGCTTCGTGGAATTCGTTTCTGTTATGGGTTCCAATCTTGTTCACTAGAAAACTTCTAGTTAATAGATGTGTTTATTTTGGAATAAGTTTTTTACAATTTTAATTTAATTATCAATCATTGTTAAGTGGATGGTGGATGATAGAGATTTAACTTGCACATAATATCCTAAAATATTTTTAACAGTATGCACAAATCAAAAGATGTGATTTATTTCCAAAATGGTTACTCTTTTTACCATTTTAATTAGATTGGTTAATAAAAAAGATGCCATATGAACCAGTGTCATATGAAGTTAGTTATAGTTTTTTATACATCTGGTATTGATAACCCATGTTTTTAGCCCAATGAGTTGTATCAAAACCTATGTATAAATTAAAAATATATATAATAAAGTAAACATAAATGTCCATAATTAAGAATGTTGTTCGAGGTTTTTATAAATGTATATATATTTAGCTTATATATTAATTTATTTTTATAATTAATAATAATTTAAAATAAAATTGTAATTTAGTTGTTTTTTTTTTAATTTTAGCAACGTGTATCATGAAGTGTGTGTTTTATTGCTTATTATGGATTGATTTATATCCACTTTCACTCACCATGGTTGCAAATTAGTCTTTTATATTTATTAAATTTTAATAAGATTTAGTTTCATGTGAAATCAATTTTAAATTTATTAGACATTAAGGATTTTAAGAGATCCTAAGATTTTTCTTATTTGATAGTTGATGTATTAATGATTTATTTTATAATGATTTTTATTTTTGAATTTTATATATTTTTATTTAATTTAAATTATTAAGATTATAATTATAATTATGCCAATAGACATGTTTATTTTGGAATAGGTATTTTTCATAATTTTATTTTAATTATCAATAATTATTAGGTGGATGGTAGTGATTTAACCTTCACATAATATTCTAGAATATTTTTAGCAAAATCAAAAGTTGAAATTTATCTCTAAATTAGTTATGCCCATTTATCCTTTTAAATTAAATTAACTAGAAAAAATATCATATGCTCATTTTCCCCTTTTAATTAAATTAATTAATTAGAAAAACTATCATTTGAACAAGTATCATATGAAATGAGTTATGGTTTTTCAAACATGTGGTATTCATAAGCCATGGTATTGTAAAATAACATATTTACAAATTAATAATCTTCATGTTAAAGTGGAGATGAATCTCCATGGTTAAGAATATTGTTATCTTTAATAATATTAATAACTAGCATTTGCACCATAAGGTCCAAGGGCACATTGATAATGTTTAGAAGTTATTTTGACCCTTTCAATATATCTTTTACCACATACCAATATCATGCATTGTCTACAAAAGTGTAAGTAAATATAACTACAGTATTTGGACTTTTCCCAATCCTATACAATAAAAGAAGGCACTAGAGATTGGAAGCACTTCGAGAAAAATGGAGAAATGGTTCTAGTAAAAAGTTAAGTAATTGTCTTTTTGTTATTTGCCTTACTATGTTGTTTTCCACAAGTAAATGAGTATAATACAATGAAGTTGCATGACCCTTTCTACCCCTTTGTTGGTAGTAGAGATTTGAACACCACGATGAGCTATTAATTGCACAACTTTCTCTGTAGATAGAGGTTGCAAAGGGGAAATAAATGTTAGGAATCAAAGTAACTTAGAAAAAATGTACAACATTGGAAGGAAAAAATAGGCCTCAAGAGTATGTTGGATAGGCAACACATAATTTTTTATGAAAACCATCCAAACCAGCCTCAAAGAATAGGTCTATATCACATCGTAAAGCATTTGAATCTAGTGAGTACAATATACAGTGTCTTAACTCCCATTGATCTCAGTTGTCTTATAGCTTGACATAAGAGCCAGTATTTTTTAGGGTAAGAATGAATTGAAATGTGAACACACATTAGAAAGTATTGTGATATATGAGAATCGAGATGATTATATTTAAAAATCACAAGTAGGATAAATGAAACAACCTACAAATCCAATGAATTAAAACTTATTTACCTCATGTCCATCCATGATATCCATTTTTGTGTCCATTAACAAAATATCATAAGTTCTATCGTGTTTGAATAAATTCACCGTTAGTTTTCAACTTTCAGTTGCTTCATAGTGAAGGTTAAATTTTTCAAGTAGCTTCTAAAAAATTATTTGGCCTGCATATTTAAGAAGTTTCAAATCTTGGACCTCATTAAAGTTCCATAAGTTCTTGTTTTTAATGGGATAATTGTTTCTTGAGACCTCTTGAAAACATATATTTATTCCCTATCCAAGGCCAAGATATTAACACTAACTTGGCTTGCAATTATCCCTGATAAGGTCATCACCATGAGTATTGAAGATGATAAAATTAAGAAATTTTAACTTTGGGCATCTTATCTCATGATGTGTGTGCTATTGTAAATGTCATCATATAAATCATAAGTTGTCTCTTGGAGGATACAAATTGTTTGAAGCTTTTGTTAAGCATTAGGAGGGTAACTGCACAGAAAATGGAGTGGCGCGAGAAGAGAAGTAGATGATGGGCAGGAGAGGGAGCTAGTGTAGAAAAAAGAGACGTGATCCAGGGCAGCACCACACATGAATAAGATGTTGAAAATTGGAAACTCAGCGATGAATTTCCTTAAATAAAAAAATATTTTTTGACAATTCTGGAGTGATTTTCTAAAATTAGAAAATCATTTCTAGCATCTCAAGTATGACTTTCCAAAAATAGCCTTGCATCAATTGGTAATCAAGTATAGTTGATGAAAATCACTTAATTTATCTTTGATAAATCCCAATAGTTCAATTTCGCCTTAATCATCATCATCATTATTATTATTATCCTTTATGATACTATGATATTATCAAAAGAAAATTCAAGTCCCCTTTGTTTCATGACACTCAATCACTTCGAACCTCTCTCCTTGATGTCTCACATAGAACTACATTATACTCTCTCTCTATCTCTCTCTTAATGGATACATTACACTCTCTCTTACACACTCCTTAAAGGCATGTTGTGAAATATTCCTCTTACACTCTCATTAAGGCATATGTTAGACTCTCCTCATTTAAGTCATACGTTTCTCTCCTAAAATGATGAATCTTCTTTATGGCATAAGTTACACTTCTCTAAGGCATGTGTTGCCTCTCCTTAAATGGTATAAGTTACACTTCTCTAAGGCATGGGTTGCCTCTCCATAATGGCATAAATTACTCTTCCCAAAATGGCATGTATGGCACCTACCTCATGTCATGCAAGTTGTACCTCCTTTATGGCTCGAATTAACAACATCTCCTATATGTATGTGTCTCATATCATCTCATATTACTACTTGTGCATTGTGAAAGAATAATTAGAACTTGATAGGGAGAGAGTTGGAGAGACTTCAAGAAGATTGTGAGAGAGAGACTTGGACAGTAAGAGCTAGAGTTACTAGTCCCAGAGCCTAGGTTGGACAAATGATTTGGAGCCCTTGGTGGGTTGACTTACTAGTCCTGCAAGCGGGTTGGAAAAACTCTTTGGAGCCCTGGAAGGATGTGGGTTGAGTTACTAGTTCTTGGAGCCCTAGACAACTTGGGTAGAGACCGATCTGGTTGGTGCTAGTGATGTCCGACCATGAGGTGGAATCATTGGTTGAGTTGAGGTGGTTCTGCCTCTAGAAGCCCTGGTTTGGTTTATTCCCTGAGATCCCACATTCACGCTTGGAATATGGCATGAGGGTGATTGGATGAAAGAGAGATTTGGTTCAGCCCAATCTATGGTCGGGTGGTACTTGGAAGTCCCTGACTTGGTTGGATTTTGCATATGATAATAAGAGTTTTTTTCCTCTTGTATTTTCATGAGTAATTGTACTTGTTATTATGTGGCTTTGATGGTTGTTATATCATGGTTACTATTTTGGTTATATGTTGGTTATAAGTATGGTTTCATAATAGGTTCTAGCAATGGCTATTCATATGTTATGATTGTTCATGAATGGTTAATGGATCCATGAGCTAATATATGTTATTGCAACTATTATGAGAGGGAATTAGACCTTCTTGACGATTCTCAGATAAGTTTCATACCCCTATGTATAAATATGCATTCATGACCTGTAGATTACATGTACTAAATATGTTTGATGAAATTTTTATCATATTTAGGCCTGGTTAGGTCAAGTACTTGATAAAATTTTGTATGAATAGATTTTTCCTGATGTCTTTTATCATTCTGGAAAGTCTCACTAAGTTTTAGGTAGTGGTATGAAGCCTAGCCTTCAATGGTGGCTCATAATTTGGGATCGATACTTCTGAACTCGAAAATTTTGGTTACACCCGCATGGATTCAGGATTTTTCATTTGTTTAGAAGCTTCCAACTGCATGGAGGGATTTTTCTAGGGGAGATTAGGGAACTAAGTTAGAGAAAAGGGTTTCCAACTCCTGTTTTGGCCACCTGGGGTGGTTACTCAACCTATGAGGGTCCTATAACACATGTAGGATGTTATGAAAGGTAATTTTGTCATCATCTATTGACACCACATCCTTAATGGGACTTAGGAGGTGAGTTCATGTCATAGTATCTTATCCTCTCATGTTTACCCCGACAAGTCGGTGAAACTGGGTAGATATGGGAGGGGTGGTTACACAGATTTGGGTGAAATTACTCATTCTCTTGATCTCTCATTATACTGTGTATCTCTATTAAACAACTGATATATAATAGAAGAAGAATCTGGTTGGGTTTTCCCCTTGTGGGATTTTTCCCTGGTCATTGGACCTAAATTCTATAATATTCCCTTTTCTTGATATGGTCAAAATGGATAGAATCTACCCATGGTATTTACCATGGTTTTTGCCTTTGTTTTTCGAGGGAAAATAATAAAATATGGTTTCTAGAGAATCCATCAAGCCTATTAAAGAGGATAGGATATAGGCATTTGTATCATCCCGATTATATATATATATATATTATTGTGTTTTTCTTGAGAACTTGGCATGCCTAGTTCCAGTTTGATCTCGGGGACGAAAAACCCGTGGGTGTGATTTATCTAGTGGATCCATTCATGGTCAACGATTGTGATACAATGTCTTGATTTATCATTTGATGGGTAGCCTTGTATGCCATTGGAAAGGGTTTCTATGTTATCAATATGGCATTTATTATTTGCAGTAATTAATTAAATAAGTGGCATAATTTTTCTTTCTAGATCCCTTCTGTGTTTGGTGTTTTGTTGAAATTATTTCATTAGAACACTTAAATGTGTCAGACTCTATTGATTAATTAAATGTTTGGGGTCTTACAGTGGTATCAGAATTGGGCATCCTACCAACCCAAGGGTTTATCACAAAATAATTTTGAGACTGGTGGAGGGTTCTAGGAGAGACTAGTTTTTGGTGATCTGACTTAATCACCCTAGCTATAATTCCCTCAATTTCAGTGGCTTATTCACATCTGCCCTAGTTGATATTTGCAGAAATATTTCCAAAACAACCAATTAGTTTTTTTTGGATTAACGTTAGAAGATTTTGCAGGCTTACATGGAAGAGTTGTTGGTCGAGGGTTGAGATCTATAGCCCCCTTTCAGAAATCAAGCTTATTTTTAGTCCGTGAGGTTGAGATATTGCAGATTGAAGTTTTCAGGAGGGAGATATCTACCAGATTTGAAGTTAGCTAAATTGTTAAGAAAATTTTAACACCTCAAATCTCCAATATTAATGCAGAATTCAAATAACTAGTTAGAACAACTCATGAATATAAAAAATTGAATCTACTTGTTCATATTTGTGAACTATATTCCAAATTTTTGAAGCAGGCCACATGATCATGAGAGATATACTAAGAGTATTGTGAAGTCAAACAATTGATCGCATGGAATAATAGGGAAGAAAATGTGAAGTTAAATTGTTGATTGGAAGGACGTTTCTCTCTCTGTAGTAGTCAAGGTCGTCAAGGGAATAATTTTGTGTGAAACCATAACTTCAAAAACACCAGAAATCAAGTTCAACAAACCATCTCTCGAGCCAGGCTGTGAGCATTTCCATGTATTATCTGGGAGCATTGGCATATTAACCACAAAGAGCATGTGAATGTCTCAGCGACATGGAGAGACTCGATTGTTGAGGTCACTTTCTCTAGTTTCATAGAAGTGGTGAAAGTTATAGATCGAGATCGAAGAGGGCCGATGAAGTTGTATGCCCAACAAGTACATAATTTTGAAGGCCAAAGAGTGAGCATTATTTACATCTCGCACATCGAAAGGAAAATGTTAGTTATAGTCTATGTGTCTCATTGAAGATCCATGTGAGAGACATAGGAATTGCCAATTTTAGCTACAACATAATTCAAAGGGAGTGGATCTCGGTTTCTTCAAGTGTCGAGAAGCATCAAAATTAAATTAGTAGAGGGAGTTCCCTTTGGAAGGCTAAGAGGCCATTACATAACGTCACACAGGGGAATAGCTGAACACAAGGGTTTGAAGTATTGTTGTAGGCAGACATTTCGAAAGGAGTTTTCAAATCAATCAAACTTTTAGGTTATGTGGAATCCCTTGCAAGATCGGGTGGCGTATTGACGTTGCATAGAGGATATGGAGCATTACTACAAGTGCCAGTTATCTTGGATGTCGTTCGATAGGTTAAAGGGGGTAGAATGTGCGTTGTGGATCCACAAAGACATGGGAGGCTAGAGGTAGGGGCCAAAAGCCCATTCATCTGATTATAATGGTGAAATTGTTTTCACTGGTTTGTTGATTGCTCAAAGAAGTATATCAAATTCATGTATGTGTATCCAAACAATATCTAGACCTGGAGTACCGAGTAATGATACATTTGTCAGTGCCAAGGATCAAGTGTGGAGTAACCATATAGGCATCATGTTGAAGATTGTAGACCGAGCAGTCATTATCGACACCAAAGAACAAAAGTCATGCGTAGCCATTGTGCTTGTGAGTCTGAGACGACACAATTTACAACACCTAGAATCATAGGTTAATAGGAAATACATATCGGTGCCAAGGGACACATATCATCTCCCATCAGGGTAAAACCATGAAGTCATACATATAAGGTTGTTGGGCTATATGCAATCAATGAAGTCTCGAAGATCAGGGTGGAGTTTTTTTTTTAAGTTGTCGGCCTCACATGTGGCCATTTAGATTCTAAAAGAGGAAGAGAGACATCATATTCTTTTTCACAAGTCTAAAGGTTAGCATGAAAGATAACAATGACGCCTTCGTAAAAACTTCCAATATTACTTGATGTGTATGTGTGTAAAATTTATAACATTTGAGTTGGAATATATATAAGATTCAATCTGAGAGGCCATAAAATCCATTTTGAGTGGCACAAGGTTGATAGGCCATACCAGGGTCTAGTTACTCTCAAAATTTGTCACGTCATAAAGATGAATTTACTGAAGAGCCAACGCTGAGAAATGATCTGATTCTATCATCGTGGAAAGAGCTACCAACAATGTTGACTAGTTTTGCATGCCAAGAGAGCATCCTCCCTGTCAAAGATCAGAAGTGGATTGATTCCATTGTTGGTGCCTACTACAACCTCGTAACTTTCCATCTTTTCAGATTGAGATTGAAAGGCTAATAGTTCTGATAGGTTGCTAATATACTGATCTCCCCAAATCAAGATCTCTCACACATCCCTCATCATCGTGGAGGCATCGTGCATTAACATAGCATACAATTTGCTTTGTTGTGAGCACCGAAAGGAAACCCTACCGCATCACTAAGCCAAGGTCAATATTTCATATGGGAAAAAGGTCTGAATGCATTGCATAACCATTCAAAGCTCTTAAATTCTAGTAAATTATATTTTATCAAGAGTCAAAGTTGAGTTATTGTGGTGATAATAAAGAAATTCAATGCCATTTTTCCTCATCATTATAATGTGGTGCATTGGTTTATGTGTTGGAGGTTTATTAAAATAAAGTAAGGTGATTATATTTGTTAACATGAGAAAATCGTATAGGCACAAGACATTAGAAAAATGTCAAGAAGAAGGTACAATTAAAGATTTTCAGAGAAGAAATACATTAGGAAAGGAAAATTTTAAAGATTCCTAAGGTCTAGTCAGGAAATTGGAAAATAGCGCACCAACAATAATGGGTTTTGTGCACAACGAGCCTATCCCTTAGATAGCCATGCAGTCCTGAAGATGATGAAAAGTCACCATCCAGGACCACTTGACACACTTGACAAGGATGATTCTCTGTCTAGTACGATCAAGGACAGCCGAAATCAAGCCACCTTGAGGAGGTATGCATCCCACAAAGGAATCTCCTCCCCATTCATGGGTCACTATCAATCTTGGGCCAAGAGAGGGAACAAAAGTTAAAACAATTCTATATAAACTGGCCATAGGAAGAGAAAAAGGAGACACACTATTATGTTGGCCAAATTTCTCCATAGAAAAATAACTTGCAAGTTTATTAGCAAAAGGGTTGGAATGACTCACATGTTGGCCATCCAACATCTTAGTCTAAGAGAGAGATTCACCATATGACATTGATCGACATCCTTTTAAGAGAAGGAGGAGATACTTGCAGGGAACTTGAAGAAAGGAGCCCCCCTTGTTCTGAGTATTTGAGCTCCATAGCTCAAACAACTCACTTCAAGAGAGTTTATAATTTTATTATTCATACCACCAGCACCTAATAAAGGGATATTTCTTCATTCATCTTCTTGGTTTGTTGCTTCATTTGCATTAGAGAACTTTTGAGGTGTAAATTGGGCCTCCTAAGAAAAATGTACAACCAAAATAAACTCTAGAAGAACCAATAGGATTCAAGATGATGATGTCAACCATGGGGGATGTTTCACCATTTTTTGAGTAAAAAGGTAAAAAGATTAAAAATAATAAAATAATAAAACTACTTTTTCAACTTATCTCCCTAAGGTTTTACTTAAATTTTTAGTGGGATTTCTCATTGGATGCAAAATTTAATTCCTCATCTAAAGAGTACCCATGTTGTATACTTCCAATGGACCCTGCTACACGAAAAATGAGAAAAACATGAAAAAATGTGATTGCAATCACGTTTCTCAAATATTTCTCATTTTTCATGTAGCGGGGTTGATCGAAAGTATGCAACATGGGTTCTCCATGGATGAGGAATCAAATTATGCATCAAAATAATGTTCCCGCTCGAAATTTGAGTAAACCCATAGGGAAATAAGAACATTGTTACCGATGAAATAGGTAATCTGACCTCAAAATGGGAACTCTAGCCCAAAAAGTCTAAAAAAACATGAAAAAACACCCCAAATACAAAAAGTGTGTCTTCCAGAATGCACTTGGTTTTTTTTTAAGGTCAAATTTCAACATTTTATAAAATTATGCCAAAAGAAAAATTGTTTGTTGAAAAAAGGATTGAAAAAACACCCTCAAAACAAAACCAGTTGAGGCCGGAATAACAAAAAAAAAATTGTGTCATAATTTAGACATTTTAAAAAATAGAAGTAACATTTTTTAATTTTTAAAATTCAAACATTAAAAAAAAACCTAAAATTTAAGAAAAAAAATAAATTTAAAAAATAAAAACATTTAAAAGCTTAAAATTTAAAAATATTAAAAAAAAAAAAAAAAAAAAAAAATTCAAACATGAAAAAAACCTAAAATTTAAGGGGGAAAAAGAAAGAAAGAAAGATTAAAATTTAAAAAAAAATATAGAAATAAAATATATATATATATATATATATATATATATATATATATATATATATATATATATATATATATATATATTAAATTTAAAAAAAAAAAACGAGTTAAAAAAAAAGAAATTATAAAAAATAAAATATAGAAATTAAATTTAAAAAAGAAAAAGAAAATGTTTATTAAATTAAAAAATAAATAAATAATTAATTTTAAAACAAAAAGTTAAATTTAAGGAAATATATTAAATTTAAAAAAAAAAAGGAAAAGAAAAAAAGAAAAGAAAAGAAAAAACATTATTTAAATTAAAAAGTAAAAAAATGAAAAATTAATTAAAAATAAAATACAATAAAAATATTAAATTTAAAACAATATATATTAAAAAAACAAATAAATTATAAAAAATAAATTAAATTTAAATTATATATATATATATATATATATATCTATATATATATATATATATATATATATATATATATATATATATATATATATATATATATATATCGAATTTTATTAAATTAAAAAAAAAAATTAATATTAAAATAACAAATTAAATTTAAAAACAATAATATTAAATTTTAATAAATAAATGAATAAACAAATAAATTTTGAAATAAAAAATAAATTTTAAATATAAAAGAAAAGAAAAAAACATTGTTAAAATAAAAAGTTAAAAAACTTTAAAAATCAATTAAAAATGGAAAATTGAAAAAAAATAAAAATAATAATAATAAAAAAAATAAAAATTAAAAAACAAATTAATTTAAAAAAATTAAGTTTAATTAAAAAAAAAAAATCTGATCTTAAATACACAATTTTAATTGAAATAAAAAAATATAAAATTTTTATGTATTTAAAGAGAAAAATAATAAAAAAATAAAACATTTCAAAAACAATATTAAATTCAAATAAATTTTTAAAAAATACAATATTTATTAAATTTTATAAAATTAAATTAAAATACTAAATATAAACTTAATAATAAAGAAAAATTATGAAAAGAATTTAAAAAAAAAAAATCAAATAAAAAAGAAGAAGAAGTAAAATTTAATAAAAATTATTAAAAATAAAATAAAATAAATAAAAACAGAAAAAATAATAAAATTTAAAAAAAATAAAAACAAAATTTAAAAAAAACAAAACAAATTAAATTTTAAACATAAAAAATAAATTCCTGTGGTTTTTGTTAACTGGAGAGTTTGCCGGATTATCCACAGTCTCCGGATTATTTTTCTACCATATATTAAAGGTGTCACTGATAAAATCGTCAAGGCTCTAAGAAAGAATGACATTTTCGCTCAATTTTCAGCAACAGGAACTATTAGACAAAGAATGCGATCAGTTAAAGATGCTATAAGTCCAGAACAACTTAAAGGAGTGTACAAAATTGATTGTTCATGCGGGAAGAGTTATATCGGTGAAACTGGACGTTCACTCTAGAAGAGACTTAAGGAGCACGGAGCTGATATCAAGCATGAACGACTTCGCACTTCGGCCCTTGCGGAACACTCATAAAAAACTAAGCACCAGGTGCGTCTGGAAGATGCTAAGATCATTGCAAGAGAAGATCATTATTACAGAAGAAAAGTAAGAGAGGCCTTGGAGATCAAAAAACATCCTAAAAACCTCAATAGGGACGGGGGATATGAAATTAGCGACAGCTAGCGACCTCTTCTTCGACAAATCTGCTCCTCAAGAACACATTCCTCCCAGGTATGAGTTTGTAGGTATAAAAAAAAAAAAAAAAAAATTAGGTTTGTCTCCTTTCTTTAAGTAGTAGTGGTTTAACAAATAAGGAACTTTCTTTTAATAATTATTAACTTTAATTAATTTTTATTTTATATAATAAAAATTAATTAATTTATAAATAATTATTAAGTAGAAAATACTTATTTGCTTATTTATTTTACTAGATTAATTTCTATTAGATTAACTAATCATAATAATTATAGATGACTAATCATTAATTAGCATTAGTTTTATGTTAAACTATAACCCTCCTCATTATAACCAATAAAGGTTTTTCTAGAAGTATTAAATAATTATTTATTTAAAAATTAATAAATAAATAAACATTAATACTCCTTAGGATTTCCTTAGTTTAATTAATTAATTCTTAAAATAGATAGGTGATTTTATTTTTAACTTGTTATATTTTTAAATTAAAAAATAAATAAATAAAAAAATATTAAAAATTTTCAAAAATATAATAAATTACCCTTAAAAAGTTTGTAAAATAAATTTCCCCAACATCTTTGAATTAATAGGGTTAGGATTTAAAAATAATAATAATAATAATTTGGAAATAATAAACTTATTAATAAAATAAAATATATTTAAAAATTTATTATTTTTAATATTAAAACTTTGATAATAATTAACTTTTTAATAAAATAAATCTAGTAAGGTTATTATTTATTAACATAAAAAACTTAGTATTATTATTAAAATTAAAATAATAAACTTTTTAATAAAATAAATTTAGTAAGGTTATTATTTATTAACATAAAAAACTTAGTATTATTATTATAATTAAAAATTAATAAATCTTTGAATTAAATCAAAAATTAATAATTATAAAATTGAAGTAATAGAAAAAAATTTTGGTCGGCCCTTGCCTTTCCTCCCTTCTTCGCTATTAATGGATTATGACCCTTCTTAGAATTCTTCATTCCAATGTCCTGAAGATGGATCCTCGTTGGGATTCGAAACGTCGACAAGGGTTTCGTGAGACTGTGGATAATCCGGAAAACTCTCCTATAAAAAATAAATTAAAAATAAATAAATAAATAAATAATTTTTTTTGAAAAAAAAGAAAAAGAAAAGAAAAGAAAGAAAGAAAGAAAGAAAGAACTGTTGGGCGACGCCACCAGGCCTCTCACCCAGGTAGCAGCGGAGGCCGGCTGCTGGGCGGGCGCGGGGTTGCGTCCCAACCACTGCCCCATTCAAATTTTTTTTTTCAATTTTTTTAATTAATTAATAATTTATTTATTTTTTTTAAATTTTTATATTGAAAATTTAATTTGTTTTGTTTCGTTTTGTTTTTTTAATTTTTAATATTTTTATTTTAATTTGATTTTTTAATTTTTTTATATATATATATATATATATATATATATATATATATATATATATATATATATATATTAATTCAATTTTTTTATTTTAAATTTGATTTGCTTAAATTTTTTTTATTTTTATTTAATATTATAGATTAATTATTTTTTAAAATTTAAAATTTAAAATTTATTTATTAAATTTATTAAATTTTAATTTAATTTAATTGTTTTTTTAATCTTTTAGTTTATTTAGTTTTTCATTTTTAAAATCTATAAATGTTTTGTTTAAAAAAAACACTAAATTTATGTATATTTGTTTTTTAATTATTTGCACGTGGTTTTTTTGTTTTTTTTTTGTTTTTTAATGATAGTTTTTTTTTTTAATTTATTTTTTTTTAATTTTCTTTTTCAATTTTATTTTATTTTATTTATTTATTTTTTGGTTAATTTTAAAATATGTATTTTTTTCTTATTATTGTTATTTTTTAAATTTAAATTATTAGTTTTTTCTATCTAAATTTTAATGTTGTAATTTTAATTATTTTTAAATTTTTTATTTTGTTTATTTATTTATCTATTTATTTATTATTATTTTTTTTAATATGGTTTTTTTTAATAAGTTAGAAAAAATGTTTTTGATGTTTTTTTGTTTTTAAATTTTTTTGGTCAATTTTTGTTTTTTTTCTTTAAATTATGTTTTTTTTTTTTTTTCAAATTTTGGCATTTCTTTTGATATATTTTTTGAATATTTTTGTTTATTTATTTATTTATTTTTGTTTAAATTTTTTATTTTTACGAGCTAATTTTGTTTTTTTTTACATTTTTATTGTTTTTATATATATATTTTTTATCTAAGTTTTTTGTTTTATTACCAACATGAAAATCACCACTCTAAAAAAAAAAAGGTTGATGCTGCATCAATGCGTTTCAAAATTAGCGTGAAAATCACCGCTCTAAAAAAAAAAAATTTGATGCTGCATCAATACATTTCAAAATTAGCATGAAAATCACTAACATTTTAAAACAAATATTCATACTTCATAAATAAAAATATTAGAGTGTAAAAAATGTGCACAAAAAAAAGGGTGATTCTGCATCACCACTTTTCAAAATCGGGTGCTTTTTATGCTACCAAAAAAAAGTAGGTAACATTGTGGTTACCTATTTCATCGGTAACATTGTTTAAGTTGAAAATATGAGTTGAAAAAATAGCTTTTTATTTTTTCTCTCTAAAATTTGATGATGTAATCTAATATTATTTTATTATTTCCACTATTATTTTATAATTTCCTTAGGATGCCCATTTTACACCTCAAAATTCCCCCAATGAGCATTTTTATCCTGTGTATTTTTTGTTTTAGTTCATGGTGTTGTATGCTTAGCTTACCTTGTGAGTTTTGTTTACATTTTTTATTCTATTCACTAATAGTAACATTATTCTTCTCTATTTTTTTATGCAGATAGCAAGCAACCACTAAAGAGGTGTATTTTGGTACATTCATATAGAAAAAACACCACCACAGGAATGGTGACTCCACTGAATTCCTCTTGTTAAGTTAATGATTGTCTTTTGCAGGTGATTCACCCTTCTCAACTCTGCTACAATCCATCCTTTCATTCTTTGTGAGCCTCTCATCAGATTCAGTGACTGTTCCAATTAGCAGAGAGTGCAATTTTTTTGTTTTTGCACAACAACGCACATTATCCTCTGAGAGACGTTTATTCCACGCATGTGGGAACATAACCCGCGTGACAGACAAACAAGCCAGAAATTGCTATATTTTTTCCATTTGTAAGGTGATTGGAAATCCCTAATAACTTTCCATCATTGTGTTTTGCATTTTACTATTCTTAAGACAGTTAGTTGCTGCACTAAATCTCAATTAGAAGAGCAATCAGGTGCTTTTTAATTTTAGTTAATATTTGCAAATTACACATAATTTAAGTAGGAGAAAAGAAAGTGGCCCTAATCCACGCATTCTTTCCAAACAAGTTATTTTCTCATAGAAATATAGAACACATATCTTAATTATTTAAAAAAAGTAAGTGGCCCATAAATCCACACATCTTTTACTAGCTAAGTTACTTCAAAAAAAAATTGCATTAGATTCGGGACTAAGGTCAAACGTATCGATAACGAAAGCGTGTAATCTTTGTTATCCTTGCAACTCTTGGTGAGCCTGGGGAAGCATATGAAAATTTTCCTAAGATAGTTTGAACTACCATCTCCCTATAGTGCAACATAGTCTAATTAGGAAAAGTTTAAGTGGGCCATAAATTCGCGCATCATTTCAAGTTTTCGCAAGGAACAATCAGACATAGTGTAATTAGAAAAGGACTGTAAAGGGTCGTCACATATCTAAATCTCATCACACCCTTTATTGTTCACTTCAGAACACACACGAAGCATTGGTAATTTTCGAACCAAAAGGAACCCAATGTTTTGGGACCTTTGTTCTTATCTTACATTTGCTTCACAAAATCACACCCTAAAGAAAAATTGAGAGTTCTTAAAAATAACAATAATTTGAACTCATTAAATCCTCTCCACAGGGGCCACAAAATAAATTGTAGTTCACGTTAGGACCATCGGGGGTAGGCATCCAATAATCCACCGTGGTCATAATACATTTTGAAACATATATGTTGACATTTTAGGGAGGTTCAAATCCATCTATTTACCCACGAAATGAATACTCGAGCATTACAGAGACCCGTTTCATAGGGGGTTAAGCTTAGGCCCAGTGCATGCGGTACTCTTTAGGGTTACCTGACCCATCTAGTGCTCGGTAATAGTAACTGATTACCAATAAGCTCAAGACTCGAATTCTCACGTGGGATGACGGTATTTTAGTGGCAAAGAATATGGCATCCTTTCCTATAGGTGACGATGCAGGCAACACTCGATCCCCATACCATTACCTTGGTCTATTCTTCGTCTCCTACAAGGCTTTGCCAGTTCTTTCGGGACATTGGCCCTAGTACTCATCAGAAGATATCTTTGCAAGGCCCAATTACAATGAGAGTGTAAGGATGATTATGTGTGTAAAGGATTTTGGGATCATACGAAAAACAAACAAAAACCTCATTTTTTGCTTGATTGGTCACATAGTTTAATGTTAAAGAGAAAAATTACCTTTTAATTTTTCACTTTGTTTTATGCATGTAATTATATTATTTGATTTGATAGAAATCATACAGCCTCCCAAATCATAAATACCAAAAATATTACACTAATCGACATCATAGGGAACCCAATGGGACCTCGTTGATCTAGGCGTTTCTTAAAACTCCCCCAATTAAAGGGAGGACTGTGAGGCCTCCTGCCTTCCAGGTGTAGAGGATGTCACACTGTCGTCATTATCAGATCATCCTTTATCGGGGCATCTTTGATTGGAAACCCCGAAGGGTCACCAAATTCCACACCAATGAAAACCCCCATAGGGTCACCACACTCAACTCCTCCTACAACCCCTCGAAGTAAAAGGATAGCTACCCCTCCAAGGAGTCAGAAAAATATCTGTCAAGGGATGTCATAGGGTAACATTCCCCAGGAACCTCCCCTGAACCATCACATTCAAATACCTGTTTATCAACATCATACGATGGTGCTCAATACACAGTTACCCTTCTTAGCATAATTAAATATTCCATATCTAATGCAGTTGAAAAATGAACCCATTGCACATGGCCTTAATTGGCCTCCCATGCCCACAAAGCTCCCTTCTGATATACCAAAATTTGAAGGGAAGCAAGCAAATGACCTTGGAAATCACATAATGACTTTCCACCTATGGTGTTCGTCTAATAGTATCATTGATGATACCATTCGACTAAGACTATTTCAATGCACCCTGACAGGGCTCGCAGTGAAATGGTATGTCGAACAACCATTTGCATTGAACGGAACATTTAGTGCCCCCGCTGCTGCGTTTCTTACTTATTTCCAACTCCGAATTCACCATGAATCAGGAATGAAGCTTACTACACATTTCAGACAAACACCAGTCGTTCATATATCAGACCATCTCCACGAATGGAGAAGACATCGTAGTTTGTGCAAAGTGAAACTTGATGAAAAAATTTTGTTGGAATTATTTTTGAAAAATATCACTAGAGATATTTCAAAAGATGTGGCAACACAAAAACCTACCTCAAAGGAATATGCCATTAGAAAATCCTAGAAACTTGAACTCATTTACACCCAATCGGGATATATCTATAATGTCTTACCAAATCCCTGCACCTGAAAATTTATAGGGAGTTACCAAGCACATTGAATATTGTTGATGGCTTGATAAGATCCTTAGCCCACGGTAAACCAAATAGTATTTATGAGTACATGGGATACTTTTACGATTCTTCACTGAATGTATCACAGCCCGAGTACCATCAAATTCAGCATGCAACTTAAGGCAATGCCATACCATCAACAATAGGGAGGCCCATATCCTCCCTCGCAGGGGAGGTAGTACTCAAATAGAAATGTTGATACAAGATAGTTACCCCAAAACTGATACACCAATCAGGGACAGGGGAACCAATACTCCCCTTTCCCCACACAGAATATACCACTGACGCAAAAAAATTCAATGGTGAATCTAGTGCAACCTTCCAAGGCTCAGCAACGAAAATATTATGACTAGGAGAATAGAAATAATTCCCCAAACACTACAAAGGAAAAGCCAAAAAACAAGCAAAAGGGAGATTATGGACAGGGGGCAGCAGTCAACAATGCCCCACACGATCTTAGGCTGGGGGAAACTCAAATTGAAATCCAAACCAGGATCCAAGTAATAACTCCCAAGGGAAAAACAAGAGACCCAGTCTACAGACGAGTTATTCTTTTTCTATATGTGCGTAGTATGGCCATTACACCCACCATTGTCCTAAACTCCTTGATTTGAATAAAATCCAGGGTAACCGAGGACAATGGGGACAGAACTAGTAGCCTGCAGTGATGTAGGAACCTTTCCCCCATCAAGGAGTGGCTAACACCCAGCAGCAACAACCACCCCAAAAAAATACCTAAGGAAACAACCACAAAATCTATATGGTTGGAGAAGAATTGTTCTTCCAAACATGGAATAGGAACTACGACACTCCCCAGGATACCAACCCGTCAGGTACAAGTACGAGAGCACATGTCGCATAGTTAACCATCTCCAAAGTACGTATTGAGCACCTTCCAAGAACAATTGATCAGACCAATCAAGCGCGCAGGAAATCATTCAAAAGCTATGCATAGCTATAGTATAGTGGATGACTTGGCTCAATCTCAAACAACCATGTCAGCATTGGAAGTCCTACAATCATGACCAACACAACGGAAGGTCCTACTTTCTGCCTTAGGCACAATCGACCTATCTGATTCTCGCGTAATGGTTTTCGATCTAGAAAAGGAAGGCCCTAGGCTTCCTTCTCTAGTCACTTTCCAGATACCAGTATTATTTCAGAATCTCACCATACACTATTGCATTGTGAATAAAGGATCATCCACTTGCATCATGTCCAAAAAAGTTTGGAAAAAGTTATGATCACCTGAATTGAAACCATCTAACATCATGCTTAGATCATACGACAGGAAACCATTAGACCCTGTAGGTATTTATCAAAATGTACCAGTGAACTTGGTCGAAAAAATAGCCCTCATAGACATTCAGGACTTAGACGTGCAATTAGACTATAATATCCTCCTCGGGCGGAGTTACATGTACGCTATGACTGCGGTCGCATCCTCTGTTTTTAGGGTGATGATGTTCCCTCATGAAAATAGAATCATCACCATTGACCAACTCACATACTATGAAGAGAAACCCATGACTGCTCCAAATGTTGTACTACCATACATAGATACGAACATGGAACCACTCGCAAGGTATACATAATTTGGGCGAGTACAATTCAAACCATGTTTTATCCTGGGATCATACCTAGGGGACCCCCTATTATACCAGGGGAAGCCTCATAAGTAAAAAGGTAGCAGTGTGCATGATGACCTCATCAAACATGGAAAATAGCTCAGAACCATAAACCAGTAGCACAGATACCGAAGCCACAGATTCAACATTCCTACCTTATGTTATCTCCCAAACCCCATTTTGTATCCCCCGCCTGCTTTTGTTTCGAGACAAGTCATGGAAAATCTTACATTGCCAAATATGGATTTCGCAATACCATTTAAGTATTTTTCTCCCCAAACTGTGTTAGGAAGCCCAAGTATTACCCCTGCAGGCATGAATCCTATTATCCCCCAATAGGCCATAATAGCCAAAGAAGCCCTTGTAGCAACACCGACTAGTACTACTGCAAGGGATAAGAGGAAATGGAAAAAGGTCAACACCCATAGTATTGATAGGGAATTACAACCTTGTGCATTGTGCAATATCGTAGACCATCCTACTAACATTTTCTCAGAATTAGAGTTAAAACTTCTTCTACATACCAAAAGAAATGTTGTGACCTCAGACACCCGTAAAAATGAAAATATCACGAATACTCAAGGGAAACAAATTACGCACCAACCATGTGTGCACCATATGTGAGGAATTCAAGAATTAAACCCATCATTTCCCGGAGATGCCTCGATATAGGGATGCATTGCAAGGCCTATAACAATCCAATCAAGGGGACCCCTCTACAGCATCCATACAAATGGAGGAGGATGGGTCAAAAACCATCTTTTATGTATAGAATATTCAACATTATGCTCATACTGATCCAACCCAATGGCTCAAAGAAGGCAAATAGAGGCCACACTGCATGTCCTATTTTGCGCATTGTGCGATGAACCCGATCACTTAATCTTGTAGTGCCCCGAATTAAGGGATTTCGAACGTTCGTACCCAATACTACACATTGCCCAGAGAAAATTATCTCAACAAAGAATACACACATGTCACATATGTTGAATAAAATATCAAGTGTGTCATTGTCCCCACCTCCATCGCCTCTGATCAATGTTCAATTTCATGCAACGTTTCATTGCTGAAAATCCCGACTTAGCAAACTCAGACACAGAATCCATGGAAAGCACTACAACTCAAAGTACCGAAGAAACTAGGACCATATTCTATATATTAGAAGAGGGATGGTCCCAAAAACAACCATCTCTCCCCAATAACCATCCTCAACCTCAAGTCCAGCTTTGTGCATTATGCGACGAACGTGATCATTTGATTGCGCAATGTGCAACTCTAGAGTTGTTTCAAATATGGTACCCGGTCAATCCGGTGTACTTTATAGGGCTACGACTCAATAAATATTCTTGTCAGATATGTCAGGATAACCACCATCTACGCCATTGTCCCTATGTTCACTGATTTCGTTTAGCGTTAGACTCGCTACACCTGGCCATAACCAATCTCACCAACTTGGAGAGATCGGATTTAGAGTTCGTAGAAAGTTCCACAACCCAAGAGAATGAAGAGACTAGGTCCATCCTCTACGTATATTAAGAGAGGCATCCACCAAAAGGATAGATTCCCACCCCCAGCCCCCCTCCACACCTAGTCCCAACCTACATATTGTGTGAGGAACGTGACCATTTAATCACTCAGTGCCTAGATTTAGTATCATTCCTAAAATGGTACCCAATCACCTCGGTGGTCCAAAGGAATTGGAAAAAAAAGAGCGTCAATATTGTATAATTTTCCAAGATAATCACCACACTTGGCATTTCCCTGATTTCCCCCAATTTAGACTAATGCTAGACATCATCCGCTCATTCGTCACCAATAATCCGGATGTAGCCAGTTTCGAGTTACCACAACATAGGTAGCCTAGTAACAATGAGACCTACCCCCTGTTGTCACCAACCACCTAAAAATATGAAGGAAACCCCTTGCCCCAGCAAGGTAAGAAGCTAATCGAATATCTCATGTGCCCTATGTGATGAAAATGACCACATGGTCAATAAATGTTGGGAGCTTAATAAGTTCACTGAAAATCTTCGCATGGTCACACCCATACCTTACATTCATCTCTCTAATCAAGAGAAGATCACATGCTCCTATTGCCTAATTTTTTCACAATTTCACCATACAATCAATTGTCAATACCTATCAAGGTTAAGAGTGGCTAGAGGAGCGTTAGAAAAAAAACTTCCAAGATAGCCAAATAACACAAATTCTAAGGCTAGGATATGGCATAAACGCCGAAATTCACATTCTTGTAACCATCACCCATCATCATCATCTAACATGATGAGTAGTATTGGATCTCATACCATATAATCAATGAGTACTTTTACTCCATGTAATGTTTTCATGAGCCATGACCATGATACAGAAGAATGCCATATGTTACGAATGTTTTGGCACCTATGCATCCAAAAAAATATTCAAATAAAGAAATGTACCCATACCCCTCGTACACTACCAAGAGAGCATGAAACTCCACTAGCTAAAATTAAAACAAACATCATGGAAATTCTTCTACAATTTAATGATGATGACACACAACACCATATACTATTCATCTCATCATCCGGGGGAATCATGACTCGTGATGTCTTCTCATCATTCCTTGGTGTCGAGACCGTAGAAACTACCACAATGGTAGTGGTACCTTATATTGTTCAGACCCACCTCATCTGCGCCCATCAACCTCATCCGGTTATACGATATCAACCACAAAATCATATTCATGTCTCTTGACCAGCACTTCTAGGCCTGAACCAATTGCTCACGACCTCGCATAGAAAACCCCCCCTTACACATCTTGTTTCACTCTGATGAGGATATATTAGAGGCCATGATGGAACCATATTGTCTGTGGGACGCAATGCATCACCGCTCATTTTTTCTTCTAGAAAAAACATTCGCGCCTAGTAGCACAAAAACTCTAGATATCTATGCTATTGAATAAAAATAATTCCTGCCATCAGGGAAGGTATATTGGTTCAAGAACACTTTCCCAGTGCCCGATGATTTTTAGGAAGGAAATATGTTAAATATATCACCCACCATTAAGGTGACTATATTGAAAAAACCAAGAAAAATTGAAGAAATCTCGCTGGGGGCAACATGCTCCCCAGAAGAGGTAACCATGTACACGAACCTATTACAAGAGTATAGGGATATATTTTCTTGGGATTATTTAGAAATTCCAAGGTTAAGCCCCACTACCGTGGAGAATCACATTGACGCATGGCATGATGTATCACCCATCCACAAAAAAAGAATCAGTTACTCCCATCTAAAGCAGAAGAGATCAAAAAATAGATAGAAAGCTTCATACAGTTGGATTTGTCTATCCAATTTCTTACACGTCTTAGGTTTATAACCCTATACCCGTCATGAAGAAACATGGCACTATTCTAGTCTGTACCGATTTTGGAGACCTAAACAAAGCTTCTCCCAAAGACAACTACCCCACTTCTTTCATGGACCAAGCCAATGATGCTTGCGCCAGTCACGAGGCCTTGTCCTTCATGGATGGATTCTCAGGGTACAAGAAAATTTGGATCTGACATACGGATTGGTACAAGACTGCATTCACTAGCCCTTAGGGCACATTTTCATACCAGGTTATGCCATTCGGTCTTAAAAATACTAGGGCCACCTTTCAGTGGGCTATGAACTATATCATACATGACCTAGCTCATCTCATCCTAGTCTACTTGGACAACCTCACAGTATGATCCAGGAAGCGAGCTAACCATTTAGAATATTTGCGATTGGGATTTCGGCGATGTCGACAATACAACCTATGATTGAACCCTCTCAAGTGTGTCTTCTGTGTTAATGTAGGTATACTGTTAGGATTCATAGTATACCAACAAGGAATCAGAGTCAACACCCTCAAGGTCCAGGAAATCAAAGAGGTACCACCACCTAAAACACTAAAGAAAATTCAAAGTCTATATGGAAAATCCAACTTCTTATGGCGCTTTGTTCCTATCTATGTCACTTGCGCACATGGATTCCTGCGTCTTCTCTATCAAGACATTTCGTCCAAATGGGATGATCAGGCTCAAACATAATTTGAACCACTAAAATACACCTTGTCTTCAGTCCCCTTGATCAACCCACCCAATTAATACAAAGACTACACCTTATACCTATTCGCATCATATATAGCCATAGCTGGGGTGTTAGTCCAAGAGAAACCCGAAAACAAAGAGCACGTAATTTATTACATCAGCAAGCACCTAGTCGGCCCTACCTTGAGGTATGAACTAGAAGAAAAAATAACCCTAGCCCTAGTACACACAGTACAAAATATTCAACATTACATCATCTAAAGGACCACAACGGTCATAGAACCTATCAACCCCATGCGATATTTTCTAACCCATCGTATGATGAACCATAAGTACAGCTAATGGATAGTTATACTGCAGGAATTTGACCTTCATTTCAGCTCACCCAAGAGCAAGAAAGCACTCATCCTAGCCGAATTTATCATTGATCTCCCAATTGAGACCTAAGTATCCCCCGTTAATGACTCACTACCTGATGAACATTTGTTCTTAGTGACGACAGAGGACTCTTAGTACGACGACATTATTTTTTTCTGTGAACCCAAAAGTTCAAACCCCAACTCACCCATGACGACCGAAGGAGCATATGCCATAAGGCCCCTGATAGCTTCTAATGGGGAACGTCCTTTATTGAAGGGGTGTTGACACCATTTTACGTCAATGCCTCACTCATGACCAAGCTTATAAAGCCCTAAATGACTTCCATAGTGGGGCTTGTGGTGGCCATCTCTCTAGGATGGCCACAACCAAAAATTTCTTACGTTCCGGTTATTTCTGGCCCACCCTATTCCATGATTTTATACAAGCATTCAAAAGGTGCGAGAAATGCCAACGCTACGCTCACAAGGCAAGAACCCCTCCAACTCCCCTACACCCATGCATTGTAGCAGGACCCTTTTGAAAATGGGGCATCAACTTCATGACTTGCAACCCAACATCGTTTGGAAACTACAAATACATCATAGTAGTCTTCGAATATTTCACCAAATGGGCAGAAACTATGCCAACATACGATAACACTGCATAAACCGCAACATTTTTTTTCTTCAACCATGTCATCGTACGATTTGGTGTACCCAAGGATTTAGTATCTGACCATGGAAATCATTTCGAGAATGAAATATTCTAGGAGCTATCCCATCAACTTGGTTTCGCACACGATTTTATGTCGCCATACTACCCCCATTCCAATGGCCAGGTAGAAGTTGTTAACAAAGTACTGAAAACAATGTTACAGTGCATGGTAAACAACTATAAAACCAACTGGCACCATATGGTGTTTTTAGCCTTATGGGCATACCGCATAGCAGTCAAGTCCTCAATAGGGTTTACACCTTTCCTCTTGGTATACGAAATGGAGTTCGTGCTTCCCATTGAGTGAAAAAATCTCCAGCTTACATGAAGTCATTAAAATTCTCACTGATACTCAACCTTTAGATAAACGGTTGGTACAATTAGAACTCGTTGACAAAATCTGAAGAGAATCTCTCCATCACAACGAGGCTCACAATAAAATAGTGAAAGAATCATTCGACCGCAACATCACACCTCACTCATTTTCCAAGGGGAAGCCAACCCTTCGCTATGATGTTGCAAAAGAAGCCTTAGGATCCAGGAAGTTAGAAACATTATGGAAGGGTGTTTACATCATCAAACACTGTCTCCTCAAAGGAGCATACATTTTGGTAGAGCCCGAAATTACATGCCTAAATAATCCTATCAATGGGATCTACCTCAAGAAATTTCACCCTTAAGGTAGAAATCCTCAGTACCCTAGAGTTAAAATGGATGTAACATAATTCTTTTATGATGATCATTATCATCATGGACTTATTCTAAAAACAATGCTCTTGTGTCACATATGGATTGTCCACCCATCTACTATTTTGGATTGGCTCATGGAGCCTCTTGATGGTCACAAAATTTAGCCGCAACCGCCTGAGCCATATACTCTCCCGACCAATCACCATTCCTCAACAACGGAGTATGTATTGAGTTAGCAACAAACAATCAAGCAGAATATGATGTAGTCATCAGGCTATTGATTGATGCCTCCAACCAAGCCATCAACCATTTACATGTCTTTCTTGATTCCCAGTTAGTGGTATTGCAGTTAAAAAAAACCTTTCAAGTATAGGATTCATGCCTATTTAGGAAGTACTTGCATGCATGACAGTTGGTCCGCCACTTTGATCATATTACATTTATGCATAAACAAGAGATCAAAATCAAGTAATTGATCACATATCTAACCATATCCTAGACTGGAATGAATCTCATATAAACCATAAACCACAAAGAAAAATCCCATCATAAGCATAACATCCATCATAAGTACAAAAAATCCATCACAAACATATAAAAACAACAATAGACACATCATAAGAGCCGCCAAAATACATCTCGCATATATACATCAAAAGATATGTGTCCTAGTATATAAAAAAAAGTTCGATGACTATCAAGCCAGTAAAAAAAATACATAACACCAAGACAAGGAAGCATCCTCGTAATGGGTGCTTTCCATGATCATATAATGTCTCTAGGGTTGAGCAACTGCGGTAACAAGTGTTGCTCAATGCAAAGCTAGGCGATGCGCCCTCTCTCAAGCGATCACTGTATCCAACCATATATCGGTCAGGTTATCAAAACCCCTGGCTGGTAAACCCCGAGTCAGCCTCTCTAGCCGACTCCATGAATTCGCCAAATCCTAATCATGAGCATTTTCCATCTTGGCCTGTGTCGCAACATCTGTCACCCAGGCCTTAGTGGCTGCAAGCTGACCCTCAACATCTATTGCTTGGGCCTCTAGCGCCAATACTTGAATATCCAGAAAATAGAACTCTCAAATGCATAAAACATAAAATGTCATACCTTCCGATCGTCATGCATAACCAGGGGGGATACCCATGTTCAAATCCCCCCAGAAATCCATCCCTAAATACGGAAACTAGATGAATAGTTGTGGGTTTGACTTGAATCACACTTCGACCATCGTGCCCCAATACCTGCCTACCTCACCCCCACCACCGTGTGGTCTGGCCCAAAAATGGACATAAAATCCATAAATTATCACACTTATACGGTCCACCCAGACATAGAAATGACAAAAATGAGTAACAGGAGGTTTTAGCTCCTACCTGACATTGTCCATGCAAATTCTGGGTGCTCTGGCTGACCGCAACGGCAAGAAAAGCTCTGGAGGATGGCTCTACCATGACCTTAGATACTCAGAAAGGAAAATTGAATTTAAAATGGGCCATATTATTCTATATATTTCCCTTTTTACCATTTTCAAAAGCCCATAACTAGATCTCAAAGTACCTATCACAAAACTGTGAGAAACATAGTTGGATCAACACTTCATCATCTTCAATCTGGACCTCATAAATCCAGGTTTCAGATAAATTAATTTTCGGGCCCAACACCCACCCTCTCCATACTATAGTTTAGGTAGACCCTCTCTTATTTCTTTAAATTCAAGTTATTTCAAAATATTTTTATGAAAAAATATGCTTTTACTTGGGGTATTGGCTACAGATGTTTCAGACACACAAAATCACTATACGTCCCAGACAACAAAAGTACAAGAGCAGGTATCATTCTACCCTCGACATGATAGGCTTCCCTAAAAATATTTTCATATCCTGACATCATTTCCTGAGAAGAACAAAACGATAGGTTTCATTCACCCGACCATGCTTATCATCGCCCCACCTTGCACATGATACACACCCTTGCCGTTTGATAGAGTGACACCTTGCATGGAATGCATCACTCATGTAGACCATACATCGATATCTGGAGCGATGGCCATAAAATATAGCCCGGGAACCATTTCATGTTCATACATCCATGATCAAAAATCAATTAGTTTAACTCATCGCATGTCAAAAACCTATTTCCAGGCTAACATTCTCTACAAGCAGATCATCCAAAACACATCACCGCCTTTCACATTTGGCCTATCACACCCTCATAAGCATAGCCCATATGTGACATTTCATCCGCCTCATCACTCTCGCACGGATACCAACCAATGGGCCCCCCACCCTCAACAAAAAACCCTCCTCACATCACTGTGTAGCATCATTCATGTTAATGGGGCACCCTTTTTTTGTGCTTGTACATCCAAACCACTTTCATATTCTTTTGGAAATTGTAGAAAGATTCTTTTAGGAGAAAAATCACACCCATCCATTTACATTTATTACCTTGCAGCAGTCCCTAATCGCCCTTGGTCGGAGCTTCGAATTTTTTACCACACCCAACCATGTTAATCATAACAAACATACACCTACTATGGATGTCCTACTGACCCCAGGGATTCCCCATCAGAATTTTTTATGACTGCCACCACTCGCATTTATAGCTCCGACCTCAAGCCAGTTAACCATCATCACCAATTTCAACCTTCTCTCGCCATCATATCTTGTTAACCAATCATATCAAGTCTTGTTTTCATTAGAAAAAATGGTCCCTTGTACCAATACTTATTTTTGATCGTTCGATTCTTCCTTCTTTTCGACTCCAACAACCATTATCTAGGAAGGAGGTAGTACCTTGGATAAGCCCCCACCATTAAAAGGGGCATCCTCAGGTGCCACAATGGGCATTAGCATCGCCCACTGATGTCATTGATCCTCTTGACATTCGACATTGGAAAAATTTTCATGTTAATATGGTATCGTAATCAACTGTTGCACTATGTTAACCTTTAGTAGAATACCCATAATTAGTGAGAATCTCTTTCAACAATGTTCACATGGGAAGATCCCCAACAATCAAAGACACATTCTCGCACTAAGAATTTATTTTAGATATACCTTACCTAACCAATGCAGGGGGGTGCCACATTCAACTTTTCTATGCATAGAAAAACGCCCTTGAGGGAATCAACAACCGTCGTCATCAAGCAGTAGCAGGTCACCTACCATAATGTAACATGATAGAAACAATACCTCTCATATTTTTTTAACTATCCATTATCACGAGCATGGGACATGCCCACTTCATAGAAATATTTCTCTTTTTTGTCTCGTGAAGGTTTCCCATAGAGCATGGTGTCTTTTTTACTTCAAACAAGGGGTCTCCCTACTTAGTTCCACAACAAATTAATCTCTCTCTCTCTCAAAAGGATCACATAGAAAACATAGTGTATTTCAGTTATATAGTTCTTCCTAGACCTCATACATTAGGGGGAAACTTTTAACACCAGAAAATCATACAGGCACAAGACATTAGAAAAATGTCAAGCAGAAGGTACAATTAAATATTTTCAGAGAAGAAATACATTAGGAAAGGAAAATTTTAAAAATTTCTAAGGTACAGTCAGGAAATTGGCGGACAACACACCAGCAACAAAGGGGTTTTGCGCACAACTCACCTATCCCTTCGATAGTCGTGTGGTCTTGAAGATGATGAAAAGTCACCATCCGAGACCACTTGAAACACTTGACAAGGATGATACTCTATATAGTATGGTCAAGGACAATTGAAATCAACCCACCTTGAGGAGGTATGCAAACCACAAAGGAATCTCTTCCCCACTCTTGGGTCACTATCAATCTTGGGCCAAGAGAGGGAAGAGAAGTTCAATTTTTTTTATATAAACTAGTCATAGGAAGAGAAAAAAGAGACACATTGTTATGCTAGCCAAATTACTCCATAGCAAACTAGCTTGCAAGTGTAGTAGCAGAAGGATTGGAATGAATCACATGATGGCCATCCACCATCTCAGTCTAAGAGATAGCTTCACCATATGACAACGATCACCATCCTTTTGAGAGAGGGAGGATATACTTGTTGGAAAATTGAGGAAAGGATCCCCCCTTGTTCTGAGTATTTGAGCTCCATATATCAAAGGACTCACTTCAAGAAAGTTTATCATTGTATTCTTCATACCACCAACACCTAATAAACATAGATTTATCCATTTGTCTTATTGGGTTGTTGCTCCATTTGAGCATTTGTATCTTGTGTATTTTCTATTTTACTTCATAGTGTTGTATGCTTTGCTTACCCTCTGAGGTTTTTTTATATTTTTTATGTTGTTCACTAACAGTAACATCATTCTTCTTTGTTTTCTTATTCAGATAGCAACCAACTGATAAAGAGGTGCATTTTTGTACATCCGTGTAGCAAAAACACTATTATGAAACTAGCTCCAAAATAGAAGAAAAGAGAGATCAACGCCTTAGAAATTAGCCACTTCAAGGGGGAAACCTCCTTCACATTACATAAATGAAAAATTCTTGGATGATACAAATGAAAAAACCTCCTTTCTATATATAGGAGTCCATGGGGTCACAATATAATTCTAGCCAACATATCAATAATAATGTAAGGGCACAAAAATAACAATAGTGCCTTTTATGGGGCGAAATAATAACAATATGGGGGCTACAAGGGTACACCAATAACAATAAGGGGGATAAACTAACAACAATAAGGGGCTACACTAGTAATATAGGGACCTAACCTACCACTCTCCTTGAAAAAAGTGTTGTCCTCCAAGCTTGAGTAACTCTAGATGCTTCTGTGTAAAATTCTCATCCTCCTATGTGGAATCTTCAGTGGGTAAGTTCTTCCACTTGATGAGATACTCTGAAATTGATCGATTTCATAATTGTCGAGTTCTTATTTCCATGAATGCTTTAGGTTCCAATATGATTTTTCCTTCCTCATCAAGTTCTGGAAATATTGTTTGAACTGGAAGTTTTTCACCTATAACCTTCTTTAAACATGAAACATGGAAAATTGGGTGCACTCGAGAAGAAGCAGGAAGCTCCAATTTGTATGCCATATACCAATCTTTTGCAACACCTTGTAAGGACCATAAAAATTTGGCAATAATTTATTATCATTCTTAGCTTGCTTGAGGGACATTTGTTGGTATGGTTGTAGCCGTAAAACTACCCAGTATCCTACATCAAAACTTCTCTCACTGCGATGTTGATGTGCCTGTTGTTTCATTCAATTTTGTGATAAATTTAGGTTATCCTTTAAGAGTTGGAGAACTTGTTGTTGATGCTCGATGTGATCTTCCACTACTTGAACCTTATAATTTTCTCTTAAAAATGATGTGATGGACGGTGGATGATATCCATAAAGTGCCATAAATGGGGTCATTTTTGTTGCAGTCTGGAAGTAACTGTTATGCCACCATTCAGCCAAAGGTAAACACTTGAACCATTATGTTTGTTTATCAGATACAAAACAACTAAGATATCATTCCAAAAAAAAATTCACTATCTCAATTTTCCCATTGGATTGAGGATGATAAGATAAGTTATGAGCTATTTGAGTACCCAAACAATAAACTAATTCCGTCGAAAAATTTCCAGTAAAAATGGGATCTCTGTCGCTTACAATAATATTTGGGTTTGCGTGTAGCTTTTGAATTGTTTCCATAAATGCAGTAGCAATTGTACTTGCTTTAAATGGATGAGATAATGCACAAAAGTGTGCATATTTGGTAAGTCTATCAACTACCACCATGATGACAATATTTCCTTCGGACTTAGGTAAACCTGTGATAAAATCCATTGAAACCTCCTCCCAACTTTGACTTGGAATGGATAAAGTTTGTAGCAGACCCTGGGTATTAATTGTCTCAACTTTATTTTGCTGGAAAACCAAACATTCTGCCACAAAATTTTGAATATCGTCTTTAAGGCCATCCCAAAAAAATTCTTTCTTTGCCCTAAGTTTTTAAAAATCCCAAGTGTCCTCCTAAGGGAGAGATGTGCAATTCCAAAAGAATATTTTGTTTTAGTTGGAAATTCTTACAAATATATAAGCGATCTTTGTACCATAAGGAATCATTTTTACAACTAAATGTATCAAATGTACTAGGATCTTGCTGCAAATTTTGAATGAGTGTCCACACTTCTTCGTCATTCTTCCATTCATTCCTTGATTCAGTTATCCAAATTGGTTGGATAATAGAAATGACACAAAGCAATGCTTCCACCTCTTTATCCTTTATTGAGAGTGCATCCGCAACACCATTTAGCTTCCCTTTTTTGTAAATGATTTTAGACTCATAACTCAACATATTTGTGACCCATTTTTGCTGCTCTTCTGAAGATAGTATTTGTTCCAAAAAGCATTTAAGACTATCATGATCAGTTTTTACCTTGAAGTGTCTTCTCATTAGGTAAGTTCATAATTTGTTTAGTGGATGTAGTATTGCCAACATTTCCTTCTCATAAATAACTTTCTGTTAATACTTTCCTTTGATTGGATGGCTTTCAAAAGAAATGGGTCTTCCTTCTTGCATTAAAAAAATACAAATTCCATTTCCTGAGGTATCACATTCAACAATAAAGGTTTTGTGAAGTCTGGCGTAGCTAAGATCGATGCTACGCACATTTCCTCTTTAAGATGTTAAAAGGCCTTAGTTGCATGAGGGGTCCATAAAATTCATCTTTCTTCAATAATGTTGTTAGAGGTGTTGCTACTCTCCCATAATTCTTAACAAACTTATGATAATACCCCGTTAAGCCGAGAAATCCTCACAACTACTTTATGGTTGTGGGGAATTTCCATTCCTTAATGGATTTAATTTTTTTAGGGTCTAACTTAACACCCTCGTGAGATACAATATGACCCAAATATTCCACCTCTTGTACTCCAAAGAAACCTTTGGAGGTTTTTGCATATAATTGTTTCTCCTCCAATAGTTTGAGCACCTTGTCAACATGTTGAACATGATCCTTCCAAGACCTATTGTAGATTAGTATATCATAAAAAAATACTAACACAAATTTTATAAGGAAGGGTTTTAAAATGGAATTCATCAACGCTTGAAATGTAGAAGGTGCATTGGTAAGGCCAAAAGGCATGACCAAAAATTCATAATGACCCTTATGAGTTCGAAATGTTGTTTTCGAAATATCTTCGGTATTCATTCTAATTTGATCATATCCTAAATGCAGATTCAACTTGGTAAAATAAATTGCTCCATGTAATTCATCCAATAATTCATCAATCACAAGAATGACAAATTTATCTTTAATAGTGAGCTTATTGAGCTCCCTATAATTCAGACACATGCTCCATGATCCATCCTTCTTGTTCACCAATACTACCAGAGCAGGGAAAGAATTTTGACTAGGTTGAATTATACCATGCTCTAACATGTATTCAATCATACGTTCAATTTCTCTCTTTTGGAAATAAGGATATCTGTAAGGCCTGATGTTTGGAGGAACACTTCCTAGAATCAAATTAATTTCATGATCATGATCATGAATATGTGGGAGTCCTTTGGAAGTTTCAAACACCTTGGAATGATTGTCCAAGACTTTTTGGAGATATGGAGAAACAGATGATTTTGATGTTGAAACTTCTAGTGAGCATAATTTTGCAATTATGCCTCGTTGTTCTCTCTTCAGAATATTTGTCATGACATTAGAGCTTATTATCTTTCCCGGCTTCCCTGTGATACCCTGTAATTCAACTTCCTTTCCTTCTGAAAAAAAAATCAAGAAAAGTTCTTGAAAATTTAAAGCTACCATCCCCAAAGATTGTAACCATTGTACTCCTAGTACAACATCACCACCTCCCATTGGAATGGAAAGCATTGGACTATTCAATACATATTCCCCCATGGTTAGCTTGATATTATGGCATTTTCCAAAGAAAATTATAGTTCCTCCATTTGTAACCATCACTTGACACTCTGGTGATTGGCATATGAAGCAATTCAATTCCTTGGCTACCTTATAATTAATAAAATTATGGGTACTACCCAAATCAATCAAAACTATTACCTCTTTCTTCTTGACAGGTCCTTCTATCTTGAGAGTTTGAGTGGTAATTCCTGACAATTCATTACAAGATATGGTCAGATGCATTTCTTCTTTCTCTAGGGTTGGTTTTTCGTGTATATCCTCTTCTTTTGAAGTTTATTTTTCATTTTATTCCTCCTCTTCACAATCTATATAAAATAATTTCTTCTCAACACACTTATGACCTTTAGTGTATTTTCTATCACAACTGTAGCAAAAATCTTTTTCTCTTTTCTCTTCAAATTGTTGTGGTGTCAACCTTGTAGGTTGTGGATGTCTAGGAGTAGCAACACTTTCATATTTATAGATGTGAGTGGTACGCTCCCTTGTCGTCATAATTTTACATTCAAATTTTCTTGCCAACCTAAATTCCTTCTCCAATGAATTAGGTTCCCAAAGGCGAACCTCATGTTGGATGCTATCCCTTAAAGTCCCTAGGAAGACATCAATCCTGTGTTCCTCTAGAATATTAGTTACCCTTATATTCAATTTTTGGAAGTCCTCAATGTGCTCCACCATTGAAGCCTTTCGTTGAGATTTATCAATTGGCTAAAGAAGGTGTTGCTCTTTGTATCCTCATAATGTGCTATCATTTCCTCCATAAAAATTGCCTAAGTGACAATTTGTTTATAGGAGCAAAGCCATCGATACCATACAAATGTATTTTTTTCTACATATAAAGTTGTAATGCGTACCTTTTGTGTGTTTTGCACATTATGGAGATCAAAATATTGCTCCATCTCTAGTATCCATGTTACGGGATCCTTTCCATCAAACTTCCTCATATCAATCTTTAGAATATGGTGGGTCTTCAATCCAACATTAGAGTTTATGAAATCATGATTAACATTTATTTTTTTCTCATCATGAGTTTCCTCTACTACCTTTTCACCATTAGGAATAATTTATTGTATCAACTTTGTCAAAACTTCCTTCAAACCTTCCATATCTGCTTTTAGATAATTCCTTATGTCTTCCATGTTGTCTTTCATTTTTTCGTCGAAGTCATCCATCTTAGCTTTGATGCCATCCATCTTAGCTTCCATGACATCCATCTTAGCTTCCATGCCATTCTTCAAACCATCCATTTTAGCTTCCACACATTTCTTCAAACCATCCATCTTAGCTTCCATGCCTTTCTTCACAACTAACACTGTTACCGATGAAATAGGTAACCACAATGTTACCTACTTTTTTTTGGTAGCATAAAAAGCACTCGATTTTGAAAATTGGTGATGCAGAATCACCTTTTCTTTTTTTTTTGAGCACATTTTTGACACTCTAATATTTTTATTTATGAAGGATGAATATTTTTTTTTTAAATGTTAGTGATTTTCATGCTAATTTTGAAACGTATTGATGCAGCATCAACTTTTTTTTTAGAGAGGTGTTTTTCATGCTAATTTTGAAACGTATTGATGCAGCATCAACCCTTTTTTTAGAGTGGTGATTCCATGTTGGTAATAAAACACAAAACTTAGATAAAAGAATATATATAAAAACAATAAAAAAAACCAATAAAAATGTAAAAAAAAACAAAATTAACTCGTAAAAATAAAAAATTTAAAGAAAAATAAATAAAAAAACAAAAATATTCGAAAATTATATCAAAAGAAATGACAAAATTTCAAAAAAAAACACATAATTTAAAGAAAAAAAAAAAAAAAACATCAAAAACATTTTTTTCTAAGTTATTAAAAAAAACCATATAATTAAAAAAAAAACTAAAATAGAAAATTTAAAAATAATTAAATTTACAAAATTAAAATTTAGATAAAAAAAATAAAATACAAAAAAGAAAAAATTAAATTAAAAAAATAATAATAATAAGAAAAAAAATACAAATTTTAAAATTAACAAAAAAACAAATTAAAAAAAAAAAACAAAATTTAAAATTGAAAAAAAAATAAAAATAAAATAAAATAATTAAAATAAAAAAATATCATTAAAAACCAAAAAAAATGAAAAAAACCACGTGCAAATAATTAAAAAACAAATATCCATAAATTTACTGTTTTTTTTTAAATGAAATAGTTTATAAATTTTAAAAATGAAAAACTAAATAAACTAAAGGATTAAAAAAAAAATTAAATTAAATTAAAATTTAATAAATTTAATAAATAATTTTTAAATTTTAAAAAATAATTAATATAAAATATTAAATTTAAAAACAAAATTTAAAAAAAAAAACAAAAAAAATTAAAACAAATTAAATTTAAAATAAAAAATTTGAATTAAAAAAAAATTTAAATTTCTTGAATTTTAAAAAAAAAATATTAAAAATTATATTAAAAAAAATAATAATAAAATAAGATAAAATTATCGTGGTGGCGCCACGAATCGGCCTCCCGCCTAGGTGGCGGCGGAGGCCGGCCGTTGGGCGGACGGGTGATTCCGAGAATCGGCCTCCCCCGGCGGGAGTCCGATTTTGGGAATCGCCCTCCCGCGGCGAGAGGCCGATTCCGGGCGGGAGGTCGATTCCGAGAATCGCCCTCCCGCGGCGAGAGGCTGATTCCGGGAATCACCCTCTCGCGGCGAGAGGCCGATTCCGGGAATCGCCCTCCCGCGGCGAGAGGTCGATTCCGAGAATCGCCCTCCCGTGGCGGGGAGGCCGATTTCGGGAATCGCCCCGAGGCCGATTCCGGGAATCGCCCTGAGGCCGATTCCGAGAATCACCCTCCCGTGACAGGGCGTCGATTCCGGGAATTGCCTGCAACAGGAGGCCGATTTCGAGAATCACCCTGAGGCCGATTCCGAGAATCGCCCTGAGGCTGATTTCGGGAATCGCCCTGAGGCCGATTCTAGGAAACGCCCTCCCGTGGCAGGGAGGCCGATTTTGGGAATCGCCCTGAGGCCGATTCCGGGAATCGCCCTCAAGTGGCAGGGAGGCCGATTCCGGGAATCGCCCTCCCACGGCGGGAGGGAAATTCTGGGAATCGCCCTCCCGTGACAGGAGGGTGATTCTGGGAATCGGCCTCCCGCGTCGGGAGGGCGATTCTGGGAATCTGCCTCCTGCGACGGGAGGGTGATTCCTGGAATCGGCCTCCCACCGCGGGAGGGCGATTCCTGGAATCGGCCTCCCGCACAGTGGCCGACCTCCGCTGCCACCTGGGTGGGAGGCCAATTGGCGGCGCCACCACGATCAATTTTTTACTTTTTATTATGTTGGTATGTATATATATATATATATATATATATATATATATATATATATATATTTTTTTTTTTTTTTAAAATTCAATTTTTTTTTTTAATTAATTTTATATTTGAAATTTTAATATATATATATATATATATATATATATATATATATATATATATATATATATTTTTTTTTTTTTTTTAAATTCATTTTTTTGTTTTTATTTTTTTTTTCTAAATTTTGGTAATAATTTTTATTATATTTTGTATTTTTATTTTTTTTAATTTAATTGATTTTTTTTTTTTCCAATTTTTTCATTTTTTTTTTTAATATTAAATTTTATGTTTAGTTTTTTCATTTAATTTTTTAAAATTTAGTAAATTTTGTATTTTTTTTTTTTAATTTATTTGAATTTAATATTTTTTTTTTTAATTTTTTAAATTTTTATTATTATTTTTTTAATTACATAAAAATTTATATATTTTTTATTTCAATTAAAATTGTGTATTTAAAATTAGTTTTTTTTTTTATAATTAAACTTTATGTTTTCAAATTAATTTGTTTTTTATTTAATATATTTATTTAAATTTTTTTTTTCAATTTTTCAATTTTAATTGATTTTAAAGTTTTTTAACTTTTTATTTTAACAATGTTTTCTTTTTTCTCTTTATATTTAAAATTTATTTTTTATTTCAAAATTTATTTGTTTATTAATTTATTTATTAAAATTTAATATTTTTTTTTTCAATTTAATTTGTTGTTTTAATATTAACATTTTATTTTATTTTATTTTTTTTATTTTTTAATTTAATAGAATCTAATATATATATATATATATATTATTTTTTATAATTTAAATTTAATTTATTTTTTAAAATCTATTTGTTTTTTTAATATATATAGTTTTTTAAATTTAATATTTTTATTGTATTTTATTTTTCATTTTTTATTTTTAATTAATTTTTCATTTTTTTACTTTTAATTTCAATAATGTTTTTTTTTTTTTTTTTAAGTTTAAAATTTATTAAAATTTAATATATTTCTTTAAATTTAATTTAATTTTTTTATTAATTTAATAGACATTTTCTTTTTCTTTTTTAAATTTATTTTTTATAATTTCTTTCCCTTTTTAACCTTTTTTTTTTAATTTAATATTTTTATTTTGTTTTTTTCTTTTTATTTTATTTCTATATATTTCGAAATTTTAATCTTTAAATTTTTTTATTTTTATTTTTTATTTTTTTTTCTTAAATTTTAGGTTTTTTTTTTAATGTTTGAATCAAAATTTTTATTTTGTTTTTATTTTTATTTTTTTATTCCTATATATTTTTAAATTTTAAGCTTTAAAATGTTTTTATTTTTTAAATTTATTTTTTTCTTAAATTTTAGGTCTTTTTTAATGTTTGAATTTTAAAAATTAAAAAATGTTATTTCTATTTTTAAAAATGTCAAAAATATGACACAATTTTTTTTTTTGTTATTCCAGCATCAACTGGTTTTGTTTTGAGGGTGTTTTTTCAATCCTTTTTTCAAGAAACAATTTTGCTTTTAGCATAATTTTATAAAATGTTGAAATTTGACCTTAAAAAAAAACCAAGTGCGTTCTGGAATACACTTTTTTTGTTTTTGGGGTGTTTTTTCATGTTTTTTGAGTCTTTTTGGGCTAGAGTTCCCGTTTTGAGCTCAGGTTACCTATTTCATCGGTAACAGTGTTAACTTCTGTTTAATTTTTGTTTCTCTTTTCGACAGCGAAATTTGGTGCACTTGCTCTTGTAATTTTGATATATCATGTTGCACTTATTCCTATTCATGAGTCATAGTAGATTATTCTTAGGGCTTAATGAGTATTGAATTATTTTTAGGGGGGATTTTAGAACCCAATACTGATATCTATGCTTCAATATGCCCTTGGAATCACTTCAAACAGATTTTTCAAACAAGACTTATGCAATTCGAAAAAAAATACACGCATTTTTCTTGATTTTGACAAGCTCGATATTGAAACTGATGCATCTCTGTAATTTCATATCCTTGAGATTTTATCTTCGGTCCTTTAGTATCCCTCTAAATCATCTTTCTAATGCCACAGGTCTGACCTGATTTGGATTCTTCAAGAAAAAGTTATGCCCAATCTCCCACAATGACATAATTATGTACTGGTTCCGTAGAGTGAACTTGTACAACATGCCACGTGTCACTATTTCCTCCTTCACCTATGAAATTGATACATAAGAAATTACAGTCTGTGTAATTTTGGCCACTTTTTACAAAATTCCAATCCAATGCTTAGAGAGAGAGGTATAATGATTTTTCCAAGGTCACCTCTTTTAGATGAATTTCGGGAGCCTGCAAAAACCTTAACTTCCACAGATCATATCTACAAAAATATTTCAAACCAAGATCTAGAATTTTTACATGAAGTACCTCAGAATTTCTTCACAAATGGGTTTTTTTATAGCATATGAACCTTCGTAGAAAAATCTTTATAGAGAAAATGCCACAATGATCTGTTTGAAATAGTGAAATCTTAGAATCCAAAGCTTTGATACCAAATGTTATGAAAACAACTCCAAAATAGAAGAAAATAGAGATCAACGCCTTTGAAATGAGCCACTTTGAGGGGGAAATCTCCTTTACATTACATAAATGAAAAATTATTGGATGATACAAATAACAAAACCTCCTTTCTATATATAGGAGTCCATGGGGTCACAATATAATCCTAGTCTACCTAACAATAATAATAAAAGGGTACAACAATAACAATAGTGGCTTTTATGGGGCACAATAATAACAATATGGGGGCTACATGGGTAAAACATTAACAATAAGGGGGTTGCACTAACAACAATAAGGGGATACACTAGTAATATAGGGACCTAACAAACACCACCACAATATTAGTTTCAAATAAAATAAATTAATATTAAAGGTTGGGTATTAAAAATTATGGCAAAATTTTCCATATTATCTTTATGAATTTATTTTCTAATGAAGCTTCAGCGTGGAAAAAAATTAAGGAGGCATAGTATATTCTTGTATATTATCTTGTTTTTCCATATGAAGATGGGAACTTCCCTAGAAAACTCCCATAAAATTTTGGACAAAATTCTATATGGAATAAAAGAAACATGGGGGGATTTTTGTAGCAATACCACTTTAGAATAGAACAACAAGCCTTTCTTGAAAAGAGTCTATGCCATTCTGTAGAAAAAGTTCCCATGGGAAGTGAAGGAAGGACAGGGAATAGGGGCTAATCTCTTCACACTTAGATCTGAGCTACAATGAACTAATTCAATCATAGACCTTCATAATTTGAAGGAATTAGACTCATGTATATTAAGTGTGGGGCAACCACAATGGAAGAAACTCAGTTGAGCTCTCAAGCCATCCATGCTTGCATTAATACAACCAAAACTCTGGGATCATCCTTGGGAAGACTTCAAACTCATATTTTCTTTTTTCTCAGTAGGATCATAGATTTAACATCGCTACCACTAACTTACAATAATGATATCATGAGAGAGATATTGTAGCTAATAGTCCCTTCATGGGTTGAACACCATCATGCTTCCTACCTTTTAGGACCGGCAAAAAATATTCATACTCATGGAAACATTTAAATTTAGCACATTTATGCTGAATCTATAATGTGATGACTTAATCTTTCAGGTGTTCCAACACTTTTACACCAACATTACATCAACTCATCCAGACCATGTCAAAAAAAGCATGAAAAATATTGTGTCCTTGTTCCTAGAAGGTGATTTTGACATCTGCAAGATAGTAAGATCCAAACTATTGACCATTTGGAGAAAGAAATTAATTGTTTCACTAACCTCCTATGATCTAGTCAAAAAATTGGTCATGAAAAACATAAAATATCTCAGAAGGCTACTAACTAAGGAGTTGAAGAGGATTGATGAAGGGATCAATAACAAAGGAATAAAACCTGCAACAAGAATGAACTAAGAAGGAGAGGACTATGCTTTGTCTGAAAGGGGACTTGGGAACTTAACCATTCATATCCAGGTGATAAAAAGAAGTCAACAAATAAAAAACGAGAAGAGATTCCTTCGTATCATGGGGAATCTTTTATAGTTGGGTCTATTGACTTTCATAATGGTGAGCACCAATGTGATATTATTCAGGGATACTTGCAGGATGGCAAGAATTCAGAAATGCATGTGGAAATTCTACCTAACTGTTTTGATGAGGTAGACTCCTACACAACTGAGTCCATATGTCTCCAAGAGGATGTCCAAAGATAATATGAAAAATCAAGTATGGATAGAAGTCTACCAATGCATCTGTGTTCGACAACTAGAGAGGATGAACAAAATATTGTCTTCACAGATGGAGGAGGTCAAGGGGACTTGAGTGAGGAGCCAATAGTAGTGAACTAACATGATGAGCATGATCATGAGGGGAAGCATGACAAGCATGGTGTGAAATATGAACCATTCACAGAGAGTCGATAAAGGCTCAAGATGAAGTTGTTATAGTTTTGAATTTGATGCAGTCAGGTACAAAAAAATTTAGCATGACACCCAAATCGATAGTATAGTATTTTTGGGGAAAGATCACACATTTCAAGACAAATATTATGATGTGGAAGTAGAGAGTATGGACATCACGAGATTCTATCTTACGGGAGAATATAAAAATTGAAGAGCTCATAGGGGTATGTGCCAAGTCAGTGGCTAATTTTTCTCATGTAGAGGAACATCTCAATTCCCTCACAAGGAAATAAGAGGAGTAAAATTGGGAGTTTCATAGAATCCCTCTAAAGGAATACATAGATAAGGTGTGCAACACCACCAACCCACTTTTATGCATTGTGGGATCCTAGTATCAGTATAAATATGGTTTTTTTATGGATAGAAGTGGACTGCTTGAGGGAAATAAATCTTTGGGTGAGAGGATTTGTAACATTCCCTTTCCTTGATATGGTCAAAATGGTTGGAATCTACCAATGGTATTTTTCCATGGGATCTTCCCATGGTATTTGCGTCTGTTTTTTGAGGGAAAATAATAAAATAAGGTTTATAGATAATCCATCAAGCCTATTAAAGGAGATAGCAACTAGGAATTCAGATTATCCACAATTTATATATCTTATTGTGTTTTTATTGAGAACTTGGGTGTGATTTTTCTGGTGGATCCATGTAACGTCCACAGTTGTGCTTCAATGTCTTGATTTCTCATTTGCTGGGCAACCTTTCATGTCATTAACAAGGGTTTCTATGTTATAAATATAACATGTATTATTTGCAGTAATTAATTAAATAATTGGTTTCATTTTTCTTTCTAGATCCCTTCTGTGTTCGGTGTTTTGTTTAAAGTATTTTATTAAAGCATGTAAATGTGCAAGATCTATTAATTAATTAGTTGTTTGGGGTCTTACTAGGGAAAATTTTAGGGTCTAATATTCGCAGCTAGGCTAATTTTCCATGTTTTTTCCAAAAAAAAAATATTCGCCAATTTCCATTTTTTTGAAAAACAAATTCGCCCAAATTTTATAGTATATAATTATTTTACCCTAAAAATTGCCAAAATTTCATATATACTAATATAAAATAATTAGGAACCTAAATATTTTTACAAAAATAACATCAAAAATTTTACAATTTACATATTGGGGACTAGTAAGATTCGCCTAATTTTCTAAAGTTTAAGATAAAATTCCATCCTTAAAATTTTCCCTGCGTCTTACAAATTCTCAATGTCTAAATTTTTTTCTTGGGTTACTTCTATTGTGCATTTGGTTTATAGTTTAGCTACAATTTCTTAACATATATTGCATCAAAATGATTTTTTATAATAAGTGATTATTATAGCATAGAACATCATAATTTCAACATGGTATCATAACTTTGGTGAAGACAATCCAAAGAAGATAAGATCTATCACTCCTTTGAAGATATATTACTTGTCGCTGAAATTTATTTGACTTGATCAAGATGTCTTTTTATTACTTCATTAATGAAGATAAGTTAAATGATGCTTCAAATTTTGCTCCATGGAAGGCAAGATTGGACATTACTCTTGAAGAACATTATGTATTGGAATATGTGGAAGGAAAGGTAGCAGAACCACCAGAAAAATAAAATGATGTCGTCCGATTAGGGGAATTTTGAGGTCTAAAATGGGCCTCCTAAGGATATTATAAAATAATAGTGGAAATAATAAAATGATATTAGATTACATCATCAAATTTTAGAGGGAGAAAATAATTTTTTTTTTCAACTTATCTCCTTATTGGTTTACCCAAATTTCGAGCAGTAACACTCGCTGGATGCAAAATTTGATTCATCATCCAAGGAGTACCCATGTTGCATACTTTCGATGGACCCTGCTACATGAAAAATGAGAAATACATAAAAAATGTGTTTGAAATCATGTTTATTCATGTATTTCTCATTTTTCATGTACCAGGGTCCATCAAAAGCATCCAACATGGGTACTCCTTGGATGAGGAATTAAATTTTGCATCCAATGAGTACTCCCACTCAAAATTTGAGTAAAAACTTAGGGAGATAAGTTAAAGATATGAGTTGAAAAATTAATTTTTATTATTTTATTATTTTTTCATGTTTTACTTTTTTACTCCGAAAATGGTGAATCACCCCCCATGTTTGACATCATCATATTGAATCCTATTGGTTCATATAAAATTCAGTTTGGTTACATTTTTCTTAGGAGGCCCATTTTAGACCTCAAAATTTCCCTAATGGGACAAATAAAAGAAGGGAGAAGTCAAGGCTAAGAAGATTACCTTTGATTTTCTTGGAAACCATCTCATCACCTATGTCTCCAAGTTGAAGAAATATAAGGAAATGTATGACAAGTTGACTGGAATGTATGGAGTAAAAAACTTGAGTCAAATTGTTTCTTTGAAGAACCAACTCAAGGAAATTAATATGAACAGGGGAGAGACCATTCAAGCATACTTCATGAGGATATCTAAAATCAAGGATCAATTTTCAACTTCTGGTGAAATTGTATCTGGTAAAGAGCTAGTGTTGATTATGCTGGGAGGTCTTTCTCCAACATGGGAAATGTTTATTACTACCATCAACAACAATGATATGTGTCCCATATTTTTTTGAGGTCCTGGGAAAGTGTATTCAAGACGAGGCCAAAATGATTTCCAGAGGATTAATTCTCAAACATGAAGAGGGAGAAACTATTGTTTTTGTTTTCCAAAAAAAGAACTAGAAAGAAAAAAGCGGTCATCAGTTTTCAAGAAATCCTTCTCCTAGATCCAATAGTTCCTATAAATGGAACATAGACTTATCAAAATTTCATTGCTACAATTTACATAAGCATGGCCACTATGCCTGTGAATGGCTTGAAAATATAAGTGCACTAAGTTCCAACCACAACAATCGTAGCAACAAATTTATATTTGATTATAGAATAAGAAGAGAATATTATGTTGTTTGTAAAGAAATATATCATTCTTCAAAATTTTCAACCTAAGGTATGATAATAATGTAGTTGAAACACAATCCCGATACTTTCTTGTTTCTTCTCTTTCTAATTCCTCTCCTACATATTCTTGTGATAACTAATTGGTTGATAGTGGTGCTTCAAAACACTTTACCAATTATAAATAAGTTAAATGTGGTTGATAGGGAGATGAATATGAAATTTATACTTGGATATAATTCTACATATCTTATAAAGGGATCTTTCTCTATTTCTTTTCATTTGGATAAAGGTAAAACTATACCTCTTCAAGAATTTTTATATGTACCTGGTTTGAGAAAGAATATTGTATTTATATCTGCCTTATAAGCCAAAGGAATGAAAGTTGCTTTCATATATGGAAAATTTCTCAATTTACCAATGAGATATAACATGAGAGATTCCTTCACTCTGGGATCTAGATCTAAAGGTCTTTATAAAATCAATGGAAGACAAATCCATGCACTATTCACGATTGTAACCATCAATGTGAACTATGGCACCAAAGGTTCGTTCATCTTCACTATAAATCTTTGCCTTATGTGAGAAAGATGGTTTCTGATATGCCTATTAGAGTGGATCTTGAAGGATTTTACCAATGGTGTGCAAGTGGAAAGCATGTAAAGGGACCATTCCCTTTAATAAAAAAACAAAACTAGTCATGTACTTCACCTTATACATTCTAATTTATGTGGACCTATGCTTGTAAATTATTTTGGAGGCTACTTGTATTATATAATATGTGCGAATGATTTTTCTCACAAGACGTGGATTTTATTTTTGAAAAACTGGAAAGTAGGTCAAAATATTCAGTTCTGATAAAGGAGGAGAGTTCACTTCAAATCATTTCAATGACTTCTGCAAAGAAGCTAGAATTAGGAAAGATAACGTCGTACCATATAACCAAAAAAAAAATGGTGTGGTTGAAAGAAATAATAAAACTATCATGGAAGAAGATAAAGTTATATTGCATGCTCAAAAGATACCAAAGTTTCTATGGGGAGAAGTTTCTAACATTTTTTTATGTGTCCAATTCGATGTCCAAAATACATCTCCAAACCGAGCCTTAAATAACAACAAGACTCCTGAAGGATTCTTCACTGGTGAAAAGGCGCTTGAGGTTGGGAAGTTAAGGATCTTTGTCTTCTTTGTCTACTTTCAGGTGCAAAAATAAAAGAGGACCAAGTTGGAAGCTTCACGTAAGAAAGGTATGTTTGTTGGTTATTGTGAAAATTATGAAGCTTACAGAATATACATGCCTAGTCAAAGAAATATAATGTTTAGTAGGGATGTAACATTTGATGAAGATGTAGCTCTTAAAAAATATAGAGACACGCATTCTCCTACTAATGTTGAAAGGTAGGATGATGCCTTGAATAGACAAGAATATCGTGAGCTTGAACCTAATCTTGTTGTTGAGCCCTGGATTCCATTGACCCCTTAGATCCTTCTCCATGTGATCCTCCTGCTAGAAAGATACCATTATGGTTTCATGACACTTTACAAGATGTTTATAGACATGTTTCCCCTACAGGAACCTTCATATAGAGCAATAAATCATGTCAGTTACAGGGATATGTTGTAGCCATGAGCAACATTATACAAGTTAAACCATGCACTTTTGAAGAAGCAGTGAAAGATCAAGTATGGATAGATGTTATAGAGCCAAAGAATATGAGTGAACCATACATAATGATGTATGTGAAATAGTTCCAAGAACCAAAGGGAAGTATATTGTGACTTCTAATTAGTTGTAAAAAATTAAACATGGTGTGGATGGAAGTATTGAAAAATATGAATCTAGATTTGTGGCTATAGGTTTCTTTCAGAAAGAGGGAGTATACTATGATGATATTTCTGCACCTGTTGCCCAATATACTACCATATGATCTATTGTGGCTCTAGCTTCTAGCCATGGATTGAAACTTCATCAAATGTATGTGAAAACAAGTTTTCTACATGTCTTTCTCAAGGAAGAAGTATATGTGGAGAAACCACAAGGATTTGAAGAACACGACAAGAAAACTCATGCGTCTAGACTAAAGAAATCTCTCTACGTGTAACAAATGTGGTGAAACTTCCATGTAATAAAAGTTAAAAATAGTAGCTATAGTTGATGGGATACATATTCCAAGTTGAATGTTGGAAAAAACATCCTAGCGGGTGTTCATTCGGTTTATTATGGCTAAAGGAAATGGCAAAGGCATGAGGCATTTATTGCCATTTATTTATGAAAATAATGGAAATTAGGCTAAAGGGGAGGTGAAACTGACAAGTTTCATGTGAGGAGGAAAATGAAGGAAAATAATGGAAAAATGAAGAAATTAGAGGCCTCATTAATAAAAAGGCTTCTAAGGATCAGTGGGTAATATTTTGTCAGTGCATTTTGGGAGATCTCTCATTATTTTCTCTCTCTCTCTTTCATACTCTTGGATACTTAGAGTTTTCTTGGAGCTCTCTTGGAGAGCGTGGAATACTTGGTGATTTGGAGAAAGAAGGCAAAGGAAGAGCAGGGAAGCGCAAACGAACATTAGGATTAGCAATTACAATGGGTTTTGATTGTAGTTACCAAGTTGTATGTATTTTTTCCTCACTAGTTTTTGCATTCATGGTGTATTCATGTGGTTTCTTGGTCATGATTTGTCATTGGCATGGAGGATTTCTTGTATTGATAGTGGATTTTCCTAGCCTTACCATTTCCTGGATAGCCATGGTGTGGTGGGTTTATTTCCATTGATTTCTTTCTCTTTGGTTCTCATGATTCATTTAACTGTGGGTTGAGTTATTAGTTATTGGAAACCTTGGTTAGAAAAATGCTTCAGAATTCCAGCGAACAACTGTGGGTTGAGTTACTATTCTTGGAAGCCTTAGTTGGAAAAATTCTCTAGAAGCCTTAGGTGGGTTGAGTTACTAGTCCTGGAAGCCCTGGTTGGGCAAACACTTTGGAAGCCCTGATTGGAAAAAACACTCTGGAGACCCAAAACAACTTGGTTAGTGACTAATTCGTGATGGTTTTGATGTCCAACTGGGAGGTGGAATAAGTGGCTGAAGGTTGAGGAATTTTTTCCTCTATATGACATGTATTGGTTTTGATATATGTGTTTTATGAGATCTTACATTCATGCTTGGAATATGGCACGGGGGTGATTGGTTGAAGAGAGAATTTGCTTAGCCAATCTATGGTCAGGTGGAACTTGGTAGTCTTATCTTCGGCTGGTTTTCACATTCATTAATTAGAAATTCATTCCCTTGGTATTTGGTATGTAAATACACTATTTATTATGTGGATTCTATTGTTGTTGTATCCATGGTATTAAAGTTGTTATTATACTGGTTATAAGCATGTATTTTATTAGTGGTGATGTATGGATCTATCTATATTTTTACATGTAAATGAATGCATGTTGTATATATGGTCAAATAGATTGTATTGCAGCTAATTATGTAAGGGATAAATGCTTCTTAGCAATTCTGAGATAATTATGAGACCCCTATGCTCAGATTTGTTGTTTACACCTGTACTTTCAATGTTTGTGAGATGTTTGAATTTTTTTTTGTCATGGCTAGGAGGGGTCCAAAGAAGTTCTTATTGATGTGATTTCTTATGTATCATTTTCTTGTTGTTATTTATCATCCCTGAAATTTTCATGAAGTTTTGGGTAGGGCAATGGGTTCTGGGCTTGAAAAGGTGGCTCAAATCTCAGGGGCGTTGGCATAGAAGTGAGGAATTGGGGCATTGGACATTGGCATGTAGTGTTATTCCTGGGTCTATAGCCCCCTGGATGCTAGCTTGCAAGCATGTGCCTGCATCTATGGATCAACGAGGTCAAAAGGTCAGTGTGACCTAGGGGTAAGAGGCCTGAAAGGTTGGGTTACCTCCTAGGGGTGTTATTGTTGTTTTACAAGGTTTGTATGTCATGTTTATGTTGGTTCCACTTCCTTAAGGTCACTTAGGAGTTTGAATCTCATTATAGTAGCCTCTCGTTACATGTTTACCTAGGTTGGCCAGTTACTTGGGTAGATGTGGGAAGAGGGTGTTAGAGAGTGGTAATAGAGCATAGTTCAACCCTCGGAGTATATGGGAAGTTTGTTGTTCATGCATTCAAGTTGGTGGAATATGTGTCCCTTATGTTTGTAGTCGATGTGCTTGTTGCATTTTCATGGTGTTGGTCATAGTTGTAGTCATGTCACCATGTGAAATAGGATGTTTTTGTTGCGAAGTGTGTCATCATGAGTGCATGTCAGTTATGTATTTGGTATGCATGTCAGTGTCTATATGTTGTTATGCATGCACTGTCATGGTTATGGTTGTTGTCCATGAGGTAATTATATGAAATTATGTCATCATGATGTTTTTGGTATGTTATGATGCTAATGCATTGGCTGAGATAGAGCAAAAGATGCATATCATCAAAGTGAAGTAGTGGCACTAGACATCAAGGTAAGAGCATATTTTCATCATTAGGTATTGTATGTTTGGCATGCAGGTATGTTGGTTAATGGTTTTTATAAGCATTAGGGTTATATACAAGTTTGGCATCTTATTGTTGTTGTGGTTACATGTATGTTAAATGTTAGTTGATCAGAGCAGTCATACACATTTTTATTATGTGTATGCCTTTAATTCTATTGATGTTATGGTTACGTACATGATAGATGTTAGTCAATTAGTTTGATAATATGTACATGCATTGGTTAGTCGGGCATGGTGTTAACTTGATAAATATGTTATATGTTGTTGATGAGCATGTTATATGTTAACTTATTGTTGTTATATGTTAGTTAACTTGATGATTAGGGTATAAAATTAATATCTTGATGCTATATGTATCATGCTAAATTGGTTTGGTCTAGGCAGATGATTAGTGTTATGAAAGTTAGGTATGGTTCAACTTATTTGTGATATTATGACATACTAATCTAGGTTTATTGTGCATATGTGATTGTTATGCATGAATGAAATTTGTTTATGAGTCTATGATGTGAACATGTTATATAGTTAATATTATGGATATCATGACCTTATTTAGGTTGACTTGATGTGTTGTGAAGTTATATTGTGTTAATCTATATTTATTGTGTAGAAAATATAGCCTCCCCTAAGATGCATGAAGGTATGATTTTGCTTATGTCATCTAATTTGTGCTTCAATGTTTGATTATGTCATCTATTTGGTGTTTGAGTGTTGGTGTATATTATGTCATCTATTTATTGTTGAATGTTTGATTAATCACATGATATGACTATGTCTGTATAATATTGCATGAAGAAATGAATTGGTTTTTAGATGGTTGTACTAACACGATATGTGTTGAGATAGGTGATGTGTACTTAAGTATAAGTAGGTGATAGTTGTAGCATTTTGATTTTGATTATTAGTTGATTATGACATGATTGTTAGTCTTGGTAGAGGTTGATTTTAGTCAGTAGATATGATTGTCTTCATATTGGGAACATGTGATCGACATGTGTGAGCAGTTGCAAGGTAACATGATTAGTATTAGCATGACAAGGTAACCATTGCATTTTTTATATAACTAACAACTGGGTGATTTAATAGCATGTAGTAAATGGTAGTAAGGTAGCAAGATATATGGTAAAATAAAGGAATTGGGTAAGAATTCCTTGGGATATGTTTGGAAACCCTATTTCCAAACAAATGAGTGTTTTGCATGGAAATAATTAGTCTTCTTAACCTTGATTTTCTCTGAAATCATGTGGATATATTACTATAGTTATTAACAAGTATTTGACAAGTATATCAGATAGTTATAGCTAGATTTTTCAAGGGAATTAGAGTCTCTTGAGAGATGATATGGATTGGTTCAGTTATGAGGCAATGTGGTTGGCACCACAATGTAAAATAATTGGTATATTGTTATGTTTATTTATGCACTGAAAATTATGTGTTTATGGTAGTATGATGCAGGGGATCACATGGCAAGAGATTGCCATAAAATCTTGAAGAAGGATCGGGCTGATATTTCCTTTCGAAGTATTGGGAACCATGGATATTGCGTCACGGTGTTTGTGTCTAGTCTTTTGATTTTTGGTCTTTTGTGATTTGTTGAGCTTGACTTGCGAGTTTGTTAATGTCTAGTGCATAGCTATGCCACATTTGTTGTGGTGTTGTATAGTTATTGATTTTCATGGTTTTATTCTTGTTGTCTCTTGTTATTTTCCTTGCCTTTTATGTTTTGAGTGTCTTGGGAATTGGTTGGGAAAGAGGAAATTTGATGGAGTTCAGGGAGAGATATGTGATACCCAACAGGTAATGAAAGACTTGGATGAAGCCTCGGTGCATGTATAAGGGCAGTTGAAGGTAAGAATATGCCAACCATTTGGATTGGTTGGGTCCATTGAGGTAAATGGACGGTGGAAGAACAATCACGAGAAAGGTAACACGAAAGGTAAATTGAATGGATCTGAGGTGTTATATGCCTTGCCTATGTTGGTAACTGTTATTCTCAATGTTTTTCATACTATGAATGCGTAAAGGAAGTCCTCTTAACCTAGACCTTATGATATCTAGAAATTTTGTTGTGATCATGATTATGTTGATGTTTATATATGTATACATGTATGTATGTATGTATGTCATGTCTGACAGGGTCATCATGGATCATGATGCTAATGCTTATCTGTATATATGTGTGTATGTATGTCCATTAGGGGAATTTTTAGGTCTAAAATGAGCCTCCTAAGGAAATTATAAAATAATAGTGTAAATAATAAAATAATATTTGATTACATTATCAAATTTGTGCGGGAAAAAAGAAAAAAAATACTTTTTCAACTTGTATTTTCAACTTATCTCCCAATGTGCTTACTTAAATTTCAAGCGGGAGTACTTTTTGGATGCAAAATTTAATTCCTCATCCAAGGAGTACCCATATTTCATACTTAAGATGGATCCTGCTACACGAAAAGTGATAAATACAAGAAAAACGTGATCACAATCAAGTTTTTGCAAGTATTTCTCATTTTTCATGTATCGGGGTCCATCAAAAGTATGCAACATGGGTACTCCTTGGCTGAGGAAGTAGATTTTTCATCCAACAAGTACTCGTGGTTGAAATTTGAGTATAAAATTTGGGAGATAAGTTGAAAATACGAGTTGAAAAAGTAGTTTTATTATTTTATTGTTTTTTAATATTTTTACCCTTTTACTTAAAAAATGGTGAATCATCCCCCATGGTTGACATAATCATCTTGAATCCTATTGGTTCTTATAAAGTTTATTTTGGTTGTACATTTTTCTTAGGAGGCCCATTTTAGACCTTGAAATTCCCCTAATGGTTGTCGGACATGATCATGATTATTTTATGCTAATGATTATATATTTGTATGTATGTATGTATGTATGTCAGTCACTGTATGAAAAGGTTTTCAAGGGTCATTCTTGTGGAGGAATGATTTATTATGCTTGTGAATGACACGAAGAGGTTATTGGTATTATGAGGAATCAAGTGGGAAGAGTAACCTTGACAGGTCTATGAGGTTAGTATCATGTGGACATGAATTTATATTATATGCTTGTACTATGCTTGTGCTTATGTTATGGACATGTAATCCTAGGGGGCACATCAACGAAGTGGAAGTAGTGTGATCTGCGACATGCTAGGATAAGCATGGGTAGTGTAAAGACACTAGAATAAAGGTTGCATGTAGGGTCGGTGTGTGGTCTATGGATGTGTGGTAATGTTAGCACTCAAATCTACCTTAGGCTGAAATAAGGTAAAACTCAAGGCTACATCAAACCATGCTCAGCCTCGTAGCTAGCCCTACGAGGACAGGAGAGGGCTCTCTCTGGGTCTATCTCGGAAAAAGGTTTTCAGAGGGGCTGAGATGACTTATAATGAACAATGAATACTGATTTTAGGCTATTAAAGAGATAGGAATGTTTGATTTTGATTTTTTGGGTTTTTGTTGGATAAATGGGAAAAAACAATTTTGGGTCCGGGGATAAGGCCAGATCTTTGCAGAATTCGAGTTGGGGCGAGGTAGGCAGTAGTCTTGATGCTTTTGATCGAGTATATGGATGGATCAGAAAGACAAGGAGTGGTGAACGCAATCTTGTCACGATCATCTTCATGCACTAAAATTTGATTGTATCCTGAATAGCCGTCAAGTAGTGACATCCTTGACGCTCCAACTACTCGCTGCAATATATGGTCCATTTTTGGCAGCGGATAATTGTCTTTTAATGATACCTTATTCAAATTTCTGAAGTCGATACATAAACGGATCTCACCTGTTTTCTTTCTCACGGGCACCAAATTTGATATCCAATCTAAAAATCGGATAGGCACAATGATTCCTGACTTATACAACCTGTTTACCTCTTTTTCAATCGATGGTAGCAGCTTTGGATTGATTCTCCTCAACTTTTGACGAAAAGGCTTCTGATTCGGTTTAATGGGGATAGTATGCTGAATGATATTAGTGTCATATGTTTTTAGATCTGAGTAATCCCACGCAAAAGCATCAGAAAATGAAGACAACAATTTCACATACTCTACCTTTACCTTTGGTGACAATGACTTTGATAACTTTACCATCTTGGGATTCTCAGCTGTCCCAATATTTACCTCTTCAACCCCTTTCTCCGTCGGCCTCAATGTCGGTTTGCGGGCTACATCGTCTTGATCAAACAGTTCTTCCAATGGAATCAATCCCTTAGGAATGATGTTATCTTTAAGTTGCAGCACTTCCATTTGATTTATTTGTATGTCATCATTACCATCATCATGTTCTGTATCTATGGAGGTGTCTTTAAACTTACCCTTATTCTGCAGAAATTCACTAATCTCCTCATCATCCTTAAAGACTTGCCAACATCGCTGATTGTCTGGAATGGTGGGGCGGTGTTTCACATGAATCTCGAACTTGTTGCTGGAATTCATTGGAATTTTTAAATTGCTTGCTGCCTTAGCAAGTCCATCAGCAACACCATTTTGTATGCAAGGCACACATGTCAAGGTATGATCAGAAAATAACTTCAGAATATCTAAAACTGCATTACGGTAAGCCCTCATGCGAGGATGCTTGGCCTGAAACTCACCTTTAACCTGCTTTATCACCAACTCTGAATCACCATACACTGCAATCCTTTTCGCTTTCAGCTTTCTAAGAATCTTAAGGCCAGCAATTAGAGCCTCATATTCCGCTTCATTATTAGAACAATCAAATGCTAGCTTGTAGGAACACACTCTCACATTGCTTGGAACCTTATCCGGAGCGGAAAATGGACTACGAATCCAAACACCAATTCCAGCACCGTCACTACCCACTGCACCATCAAAATCCATGGTCCAAAGACCATCTTCATCGTCCTCTAAATGTTGAAATTGCGCCAGCTCTGTTTTTCCTGTTTGCTGCCCATTGTCTTCAGCTGATTGCTCCATAGTAGCTTGTTTTTCTCTTCTTTCTTTTTGCAGAACTTCTCTAAAATTCTCAGTGATTTCTGGTATATCTTCTGCCTGAACTAATTGACTATCAATATCATTAAAACTATCAGCAACTAAAACAAACGATTCTAAGTCGGTATGTACATAATTTACAGGATGATTGATTGGCTTCTCTTTGCTGGTTATCATGTATTTAATCTTCTGCTCTCGATATAACTTTCTCATTTGACCGAAGACTGGGATTGTTGCATAAGAGAAATCTAACTCAAGTGTTCCTTTCAACTTCGCCCCCCAAGATCTTGAAAGGAGCATCCCAAATCGTGGAGGAATGTCCGCCACAACCACATCCATCAAGACATTCTTCGCTGGAATTTGATCTAAGCTTACAACAAAATCTTTGATGAGTCCTATACACCTCACACGGCTGGAATCAAATGAATACAAATCATGATATTTTCTTGTAATGTCTAGTCCCAACTTTTCCATGATCGCCTTTGGCATCAAATTGTGCGAAGCACCCGAATCGAACATGGCATTGTGCAATACATATTCATGCAACCTCAAACTAATATAAAAGGGAGGAACATCACTGTCAGGGGACTCACCATATAATGTAGGCCCGAAAATAAATTTTGGTTGATCATCTTCAACATTGATCGTGTCAAACATTGGATCAAAATTCAGAAGTTTGGAGACTTGACCACGGCAGCTGGTGTTCTTCATGATTTCTGTCAAAGGAATAGATATTTTTAATTTGGAAATTTCATTTTCCAAACTAAATGCTGAAACTCTTTCAACCTCTTTGACCGGAACTTCCTTCTTTTCAGCCTTATCTTTCACTATGTTTGGCTTATTTACCTTTTCTGCTGATGATACTTTACTAGCTGCGGGATCAATTGTCTCTTTTCCTTTCTTCTGTGGTATCGGTGAATCTGCCTTTGGTGCTGAAGCTTCTTTTCGTTTCTGAATTGGATTTATGGGCACATCTCGGTTTCTCAATGAGTATTGCTTCTGTTGAGCGGACAAAGCATTCAAATATCCTCTTTGGTAATCATCTCACTCTTCCTCTAAATCTGCATCATTTGCTAAAATGAAATCTTCATCTTTCTGTGCAACTGAACTCTCTCCATATTCTTCATCCTCAGTAATGTAAATAGGAAAATCGTTGGGAGTAAAGAAATGATTTTTCTCACCTACTACATCCTCATCATCGTCTGAATCTTGAATCACAAAATTCTGCAAAAGAGGTTTTTTAATCTGCTGCTGGGCTGCCGGCTCTTGTGGTCTTTGTTCACGCTGCTTTATTCTGAACTGTGGCTGCTGCTGGCCACGGTAGTTTGGATTCCGAATCTGCGTTTCTGGTTTTTCAAGTGTCATCCTTTTGAGCATCTTTTCCATCTCACGAAGCAAGTGTTGTTCTGATGTGGATGTGGAAGGCTCTTCTTTTATGGTCACTCTTTTCTCTGCTTTCAACCATGCTCTTTTATCATTCAGATTCGCCTCAACACAAACATCAATCTTCTGCATATCTTCTAAGGTAGGCGGATCTCTGTCACATAGCGAATAAGCCATCTCCGAATCAAAACCATCCGGAAATTTAAGAAGAGCTGACTTTTTAGACGGTCTTAAGTCATCTGGGATCGCATTATACACTGTATTGAATCTGATAATATAATCCTGAACGGACTCACCAGGATTACGCTTGATGCTGGTATACTCTGAAGTGATTTGCAGCGGATCCTTTTTCATCTCCCATCGATCTAAAAACTGTGGCTGAAGGTCTTGCAATGTATTGATACTTCTGGCCTGTAGAGCTCTGAACCATTTACGAACCTCTCCTCCAAAATTCTGGGCAAACAATCTCATTGAAACATTTTCTGCATCAACTTCATGCAGGTCCAAAAAGTCTGTCATTCGGACAATATGCTGCTGAGCTGATATACTCTGTGGTGTGCCATCGAATATAGGAATTTTGCTCTGGTAATCAGCAGGCATAGGATCTAAATTGGCTGGCAAAACAAGAGGAGAAAATCTGGCTGCCATGACTCTTGGCGGATTTATAATCTGCTGTCTCGGAGAAACAGGAGGACTGGGAGCAGTAGGTGAACGAGGCGTATGCGGTGGAGACGGAGGAGAAACTACTCCTGATTGCTGATCAGAAATCTCAGGCTGAACGGGAATGGTAGGGATAAAGGAAGGTTCAGTGGGAATCCGTGAACTAGATGCAACTTCAGATGGTCCAAGAGTTTGTGAAGCAGATTCAATGAATTCAGGAATGTTGGTAGCCACGATGGAATTTTGCAGATTTAGAATATAATTTTCGATAGATCTATTTGCTTGCTCAACTTCTAAATACTTGATGAACTCAGGATTAATAACGGTAGAACCAATGGCACTTTTGGATTTGGTTTCAAACAATGATAACTCAAACTGATCGTCAAACTCAATATCATCAATGTATTCAAAAACAGTGGGATCTGAGTGAGATTTGACCAAAAGAACAATAGGAGCTTCTCGACGGAAAATTCTTGGGATTAGGTTGGGGTTTTCATATACTGGAGGTGGATTTGGATCAGGATTTGATCTGGTATGCCTTCTTGAAGCCAGTGTATTGATCTACTCGGGAAAATTTTCAAGGAACACAATCAATTATCTTCAGCCTATCGACTTCTAGACTCAATCATCCAAAGGTCTAGAACGAACAAGTATACTGGGGTGATTTTCAAATCAAGTGCTGCATTCACAAGCTTACCGGAGATCGACTGAAGTAGCATTTATCTACTTTCGCTTATGCATGGCAAAAGCATTTCGAAAGCTACCTGGCGTGACTTCAGACTCCGTCTAAGACTCATGAAACAAACACATCAACAAGAAAACCATTGAGAGTGTCCCCAGTATGGTCGCCACTATGTTAGCGCTCAAATCTACCTTAGGCTGAAATAAGGTAAAACTCAAGGCTACATCAAACCACGCTTAGCCTCGTAGCTAGCCCTACGAGGACAGGAGAGGGCTCTCTCTGGGTCTATCTCGACAAAAGGTTTTCAGAGGGGCTGAGATGACTTATAATGAACAATGAATACTGATTTTAGGCTAGTAAAGAGATAGGAATTTTTTATTTTGATTTTTTGGGTTTTTGTTGGATAAATGGGAAAAAACAATTTTGGGTTCGGGGATAAGGCCAGATCTTTGCAGTATTCGAGTTGGGGCGAGGTAGGCAGTAGTCTTGATGCTTTTGATCGATTATATGGATGGATCAGAAAGACAAGGAGCTGAAAAGGGCAAGGATGGACATCGATCCTTTTCAAACAGGTGAAAACATGCAAAACTAAACGAATTCAAAGGCAGAGCACTGTAAACAATGGATTCAACCTCATCTACTCATTCAATTAGTTTCAGAAGCATAAGAAGGGATGGCATACATTAAACATGAAATAACTTACAATAAACTGAGAGAAAACACCATCAAGAACTGAAAGCCACAAGAATCCCAACAGGTGCTGCAAAACCTCTGATCTTTCCTTAGCCAAAATATGAAAAATATGTACAATAGTGTGCCAAAAGTTTCCCAAGAGTCCAACCATGAAAGTGTCTCAGAAATTACAATATATAGATCACTCTAACCCCCTCCCATGCCTCTAGGGGTTGAATTCCTTCTTCAGGGATCAGTTTCAACCAAATTCTAATCAAGGAGCTAAAATCTAGGCAGCTAACAACTTGCCTCTAAAAGAGTGGAAACTGATTCATTTACATGATTTTCACTTTTTTGAGAGTGAATATTCTAGAATAGGTAAAAATGAGCCAAATTTACATGCCAACCCTCAATTTACATCATGAAAACTCAAAAATTACATTCACAAGCAAGACTGGTCCAACTGGCCGAAATCTTGAGCTGGAAAATGAAAAATCAGCCAAAAATCTATATGAGTAGCGCGCCTGAGCTATATGAGTAGCGCGCCTTTCAGCCTGATTTTGAGGCACTTCCTGGCATCCAAATTGAGCTCATGATAGCTCGTTGGAAAGCCCTGGATGTTGGCTATCCAACCCAAGTGGAATTTCCCAATTTGGAGCTCATTTTCCCCTCCAAAACTTCATTCTCCTAGAAGTACTTCCTGCTGGTGCAAAAGGTGGCAGCAAGGTGGTTTTCATGGTGTTTTTGGGCCTTTTGACCATCCAGAATCTGATGAAATGCTTCGGAAATGCCTGAGCATGCATAAATTTCTATGAAAAACCCAAAAATGCAAATATTTCCTTCAGCAAGTGTCCCGAACAAAAGTGAGCATATCGACGCGCTACCCGTATAGCGGAAAAATCTGTTTTTGGACCAAAATATTTCAAAATGACAAAAATTTCTCCGAATTTACTCAAATTCGGAGCGAAGACCCTCCATCATGTATCATGCCTAGCCAACGAAGCCTCGGCCAAAATCCGGAGTGGATCAGGCCTTTTCCACCATTTTAGTGCTTCGCTCAACCTCCTCTTCAGAATCTTCATTCTCGCTTTGCAGACATGCATGCGAGCCCAATAATGACCCTTCATGTGACGAAGCATGTCTTTATCTCTGTTGGCCTTTGCCAACAACTTCTCCAGATGAATGTTAACATGCGTGAGTACAGAATCTCGATCGATTGGTGTCATGTCGCCGGGTCTCTTCCGGGCCAATTGTCGATCCTCACGGATTCGCCGCAGCTCATAAAGTGTATGCTCATCCTCTGGCTATTTGTTGCGCTGCTCCAGGTAGTTTATCACCCACTGAGCCTTCTGCAATTTATATTTCAGCATGTCATTCTCGGCCCTTTTCTCTTGGATGATCTCTTTCAGTTTCGAGCTAGGAGAGCTCGCATCAACATCAATGATCGTGAAATCCGTGTCCTGGCCTCCTGATGGGCCCTCATCATGCATGGGCTTCTTGCCCCTGTCCTAGATCTGTATCTGTGCTGAAGAAGAAGGCGAGACCCCTTCCACATCATGTGGAGATAATACTCGCTCTGCTGATGGAGTCGGCGAGACCCCTTCCACCCCGGGTGGAGATAATACTCGCCGTGTAGCTGCAAATAAGGCCCTGTGGCCTCGCTGGTATGTCACATACAATGGAGCATTGATATGCTCAATCTCAGAAATTTCAGGCTGGTGTGAAGGCTCTCCCGCATCATGAACTACCTCGGGAGGCGGCTGTGGCGCTGTGAAAAAGTCACGGGAAATGAAATCCTCCCAAGTGATGCCCTGCTGTGTCAACTGATGTACCACTATGATCTTGATCAGAGCATAATGATATATAATTCTATGCTACTGTGCTGGGGTCTTCTTCTGTACAAAAATCATCATCCTCTCTATGTTGCGATACATGAAGTACGGAATGTTCATCATACGTACCCTCGTGAAGTGCATCAACAAACGGACATGGTACGCAAAGAGACGCGAGAATCTGCCCTCGCAACTGAAATACCGAATGATGAGTTTCATCAGTGGTGCAAACTCATCCTTCAGGAATCTGAAAGGGAAAACCCTGCTCAAGTGCCTCATATACCCAGGTTTGATGTATGGCTCATAGTGGAATTTCTCCAACTGCTGACATTTGTTCCATTCCTCTCCTATATTTGGTATGCCGGTGGCCTGAGCAATAGTCACTGGTGACAGAATGAAATCTACTCCAGCGAGGTTTACACGGCCATCATGTAAATGTAGAACAAATAGATGAGCTAGTTCACGATGAAGCTGGGTTTGTGAAATCATCTCACAGAATCGAAAACATGACTGATACCGAAAACAATCCATTGCAAGCGGACATGCCTGCAATTGAGCCAAAGAAGTAGGTTCCTCCCTGAGATGTTTACCACCTTTGCCACCTTTGTGAGGCCTCCGTGGCACATTACCCTCTGCTGTGGAATCACTGTCAGACTCCTGCTCATAAACTGAATCTGTCTCTGACATGGCTCTGAAAAGAAGTTGTCTGCAATATGTGTGTTGATATAGGTGTAGTGAAGTCAAAGGCTTCAATGCATTCTCAAAACCCAAATATATTGCATATGTACCAAAACATCATAAGCAAACAAGTGACAGTGGTAATAGCTCTATTTTAGTGGCATATAAACAGTCTCTGTTTTTGGATCACAAGTGATTTTGAAAAATAAGTACCAAATTCAAATGTAGTATACAGCCTTTGTAATGTTGGCCAAGGATTTTTCAATGGACTGTGTTTGTGTTTGGCAATGAAACAATAGCAAGGACAACAGTGGTAATATTATGGCAAAAAACTATGTGAAAACATGAGACTATATGGACAAGTCAACATGAAAGGATGTGACAGCAGTGGTAGAATGGCAAAAAGGCATGAGGATGATGTACATAATGTGCCAGGGCGCCACAAGCAATATAGGTATGAGCACATATACCAATCACGAAAGTTTACAAACCCTTCACTAAACTGTCACTATATCTTTTAAAACCCTGAGAATTGAATTTGCTATGAACATAGGGTTTATAGATTTCTCCTCAAGCAATGCTTGTTTCCCAACTTCAAAAAATACCAAAACCTCTTTCAAAAATCACTGAGCAATGATTAAAAACCTGTTTGCAAGTGGATGGAGGCGTTTGAGCTCGAAATCGGACACAAAGACAAAATTGTTTGGCTCTGTCACTGTATGGGTAGCGTGCCTACCCAACGCGTAGCGCGCCCTATACGCGTAGCGCCCGTGTTCTCTGCAAAGGGCTGGGGAAGGTTAAGTGCGTAGCGTGCCTCCTGTATGGGTAGCGTGCACCTTCAATCACTGTCCATGGCTATGAAAGCATGGCTTCGGCCTTCAAGAACACAAACACGATTTCTACCTTGAGGTTTTCGAGCAAATGAAATTGTTTTCCATGATTGATATGTGAAGAAAATATCTCATCAAATCAGATTTGATTTAAATTTGTTTGCTAACCCACTTTATAATGTTTCGGCACTTTGACATTTGATCTTTTAATAGAATGCTTCTCTTTTGGCTTTTCTGAGTTTTGGACTGATAGTACTTGGTGGTTTTTGTAGGGATCCGGCACTTGGCTTAGGAAAAGATTAGAGGCTTGCTCTGAAGTTTCTTATGGTGAAATAGATACAATTATTACAAAAAATGAAATTAGACAATTTCTAGTTCCAAAACAGAGTTTTGGACTAGAAATGTCTTCAAATGCTTTTGATAATAAAAATGTGGAATAGAAAACTTGCAAAACCAACCTCATGGCCTGCGGGCTTTTATGACATGTATGCAAAGGACTGAAAACCCTAGACTCTAGGACTAAAAGACTCCTTTTAACGAAACTAATCATTAATGACCATGAATGCAATGACCATGAACTTCAGTGATTTTTTAGGAATTTTAATTAGCCCTACAGGTACAAGCATGAGGAAACACAAGACAACCAGACCCCCTCGTCAATCAATGGCATTTCCCTAGCGAAATGCAACGAAGTGGAACGAGCGAGACACCTAAGAATGATATGCAAAAGAGCGAACTGATCTCTGACGGAGAGCTTTAACGACCGACTCTAACATTGGCTCCAATGGGGGTAGTGGCTCCGAGGAGATGCCAAGAACGGCAGATCTCTGGGGGAGTCAGACAGTGCCTTCATCCATTGGGCGATGGAGTCATTATTTCAACAGATAACACAAAACTTTTGATACATTTATTGACTGCAAACTTGACTGAAAAGCGACCGAAACTTGATCAAAACTAACTCGACTCTAAAACTGAAAAGACTGATAAAACTGACTTGACGAACTTCAAACCAACCAACCTCCATCTCCAGAATTATAGCCTTCGCTCCGGGCCCCAGACTGAAGATGAGAGATCAGTACACACTTGCAATAAAACATAAATAAAATGATATATACAATGATGATGAAATCAGCAGAAAATACTCAGAAGTGGTATCGCTTTAGCAGCCGACCATTGATCAGCCCTCCAGGACAATCATCTCCATTCATTTCCTTGAGAAGAAAGGCGTTTTGACCACGATACGCTGCAATATTAAAAGGACCCTTCCATAAGTTTTCAAATTTACCGTGCTTTCCCTTATCTTCATTCCGAGCATCCCACTTCAAAACTACCTCATCCAGCTGAAACTTATCTGCTTTTGCCTTCCTGTCATAAATCTTCTTTATGCGCTCCTGCAACTTGAAAGTATTTTGAAATACCTCCTCCTGTGTCTGCTGTAAATGAATCATCTGATTAATCCTCCGCTGCATGGGATCTTCCTCACTACCAGCTTCCTGAAGCAATTTAACTACCGGGACAGCAAGTGAAGTAGGAAAAACCGTGTCTATCTCGTACACCAACTTGAAAGGAGACATGCCAATAGACTTTTTCTGACTTACCCTATCAGCCCACAGTGCATTCACTAATTTCTTGTGCCAGCCCTTTTTGTTGATTTCCAGCAATTTCTTAATGATATTCACCAAGGACTTATTTGAAGATTCCGCCAAGCCATTTCCTTGTGGATGGTAGGCGGTCGAATGTCCCAAGCTGATATTGTACTTATAGAAAAATTAGACCATCCTCTTAGACTTGAAGGCCGCTGCATTATCTGTGATTATCTTACTAGGACACCCAAAACATGACAGAATATTGTTTTCAAGAAAAGAGATAATTACCGCATCCGTGGCCTGTCGAGTGGGAATCGCCTCGATCCAATTTGTGAAGTAGTCCGTAGCTGTCAATATCCATCTATGCTGTCCTGACGATGCTGGGTGGATTTCCCTGATGAAATCCAATCCCCACTACTGGAATGGTGCACTAACTTCAATTGGTTTGAGAGGCGAAGGCTGTAGTTTCTGCTTCCCTTCGAAAATTTGACACTCGTGACAATTCTTAACAACCTTATATACATCAGAAAAAAAAGAAGGCCAATAATACCCTGCCCTTAGAATCTTATTCGCCATGGTCTTCCAAAACAAATGGCCTCCGCAGTCTCCTCTATGAAAGTCCTCTAAAACTCTTTGAGCTTCCTCCTCTACCAAACAATTCAACAACATTCCACCAGGGTCTTTCCAATACAATGCAGAATTCAGTATGCAAAATTTTGCAGCCCTCAACTTCAATGTTCTACTCTTATTTCTAGGCATCCTGGGAGGTGGAGACAAATTATGAATCAGGTATAAAATGTCAGCATACCAAGGGGAAGAAACAAAAATATCAGATACCTGAACTGACGTACTTTCCTCATCTTCATCGGACATGGCAGCGATCAAATTTATATCTAGAGCATGCAGATTTGTTTCAGCCATGAGCTTGGCGAGTCCTTGTCCTTTGATCAGTTTGGTCGGTTTAATCTCCACATCGTATTCTAACAATGCAGCGATCCACTTACCCCGTCTTCCCTCTGGATCTGCCTGTACTAAAACATATTAACTGCTGCGTTAGGAACGTATGCTATAATGTGGGAATGCAGTATATACACACGGAAATATTTCAAGGCCTTTACAAGCGCAAGTGCTTGTTTCTCAATAATGTTGTATTTCAATGCTCCGTCCCTTATAATCCGACTGAAAAAAGCAATGGGCTTCTCAACTCCATCCCTTTTTTGCATTAAAACAGCTGCCAATGTGTGCTCAGAAGCAAAGGAAAACAAAATGAAGTCCTGTGTGTAGTCCGGGCTGATTAAAATAGGGGCTGAAGAAAGAGCTAACTTTACCAAATTGAATGATTTCACCGCCTCTTCTGTCCACTTTACCTGACTGTCCTTTTTCAGCATATTCGTGATTTCTCTAAGATGCTCAGCAAGATTTGGAATGAAACGACGCAGAAAATTCATTTTACCGTTAAAGGACTGTATTTCTTTCTTGGTCCGGGGCTGTTCAATCTGCTAGATGGCTTCAACACGTGCAGGGTCAACACGGATGTCGTCTTTCGATATGATGTGGCCAAGGAGATTACCTTCATCCATGGCAAATAGGCTCTTTTTCGGATTCAACGAAATGCCATATTTTCTGCACTTCTGGAAAACAACTTTCAAATGATATAAATGTTCCTCATCAGAATTTGAAAACACAGTTAAATCATCAAGGTAAACAACCAAAAATACATCTTTTTCGTTGGCAAAAGCCATGTCCATGGCACGCTGAAAGGTGGCACCTGCATTCTTCAAACCAAACGGCATTTTTGCATAATGAAACGTTCCCCAAGGAGTGGTGAACGCAGTCTTGTCACGATCATCTTCATGCACTAAAATTTGATTGTATCCTGAATAGCCGTCGAGTAGTGACATCCTTGATGCTCCAACTACTCGCTGCAATATATGGTCTATTTTTGGCAGCGGATAATTGTCCTTTAATGATACTTTATTCAAATTTCTGAAGTCAATACATAAACGGATCTCACCTGTTTTCTTTCTCACGGGCACCAAATTTGATATCCAATCTGAAAATTGAATAGGCACAATGATTCCTGACTTATACAACCTGTTTACCTCTTTTTCAATCGATGGAAGCATCTTTGGATTGATTCTCCTCAACTTTTGATGGAAAGGCTTCTGATTTGGTTTAATGGGGATGGTATGCTGAATGATATTAGTGTCATATGTTTTTAGATCTGAGTAATCCCACGCAAAAGCATCAGAAAATGAAGACAACAATTTCACATACTCTGCCTTTACCTTTGGTGACAATGACTTTGATAACTTTACCATCTTGGGATTCTCAGCTGTCCCAATATTTACCTCTTCAACCCCTTTCTCCATCGGCCTCAATGTCGGTTTGCGGGCTACATCGTCTTGATCAAACAGTTCCTCCAAAGGAATCAATCCCTTAGGAATGATGTTATCTTTAAGTTGCAGCACTTCCATTTGATTTATTTGTATATCATCATTACCATCATCATGTTCTGTATCTATGGAGGTGTCTTTAAACTTACCCTTATTCTGCAGAAAATCACTAATCTCCTCGTCATCCTGAAAGACTTGCCAACATCGTTGATTGTCTGGAACGGTGGGGCGATGTTTCACATGAATCTCGAACTTGTTGCTGGACTTCATTGGAATTTTTAAATTGCTTGCTGCCTTAGCAAGTCCATCAGCAACACTATTTTGTATGTGAGGCACACATGTCAAGGTATGATCAGAAAATAATTTCAGAATGTCTAAAACTGCATTACGGTAAGCCCTCATGCGAGGATGCTTGGCCTGAAACTCACCTTTAACCTGCTTTATCACCAACTCTGAATCACCATACACTGCAATCCGTTTCGCTTTCAGCTTTCTAAGAATCTTAAGGCCAACAATTAGAGCCTCATATTCCGCTTCATTATTAGAACAATCAAATGCTAGCTTGTAGGAACACACTCTCACTTTGCTTGGAACCTTATCCGGAGTGGAAAATGGACTACGAATCCAAACACCAATTCTAGCACCGTCACTACCCACTGCGCCATCAAAATCCATGGTCCAAAGACCATCTTCATCGTCCTCTAAATGTTGAAATTGCGCCAGCTCTGTTTTTCCTGTTTGCTGCCCATTGTCTTCAGCTGATTGCTCCATAGTAGCTTGTTTTTCTCTTCTTTATTTTTGCAGAACTTCTCTAAAATTATCAGTGATTTCTGGTATATCTTCCTCCTGAACTAATTGACTATCTATATCATTAAAACTATCAGCAAATAAAACAAACAATTCTAAGTCGGTATGTACATAATTTACAGGATGATTGATTGGCTTCTCCTTGCTGGTTATCATGTATTTCATCTTCTGCTCTCGATATAACTTTCTCATTTGACCAAAGACTGGAATTGTAGCATAGGAAAAATCTAACTGAAGTGTGCCTTTCAACTTCGCCCCCCAAGATCTTGAAAGGAGCATTCCAAATCGCGGGGGAATGTCCGCCACAACCACATCCATTGAGACATTCTTCGCCGGAATTTGATCTAAGCTTACAACCAAATCTTTGATGAGTCCTATACACCTCACACAGCTGGAATCAAATGAATACAAATCATGATATTTTCTTGTAATTTCTAGTCCCAACTTTTCCATGATCGCCTTTGGCATCAAATTGTATGAATCACCCGAATCGAACATGGCATTGTGCAATACATATTCATGCAACCTCAAACTGATATAAAAGGGAGGAACATCACTGTCAGGGGACTCACCATCTAATGCAGGCCCGAAAATCAATTCTGGCTGATCATTTTCAACATTTACCGTATCGAACATTGGATCAAAGTTCAGAATTTTGGAGACTTGACCGCGGTAGCTGCTGTTCTTCATGATTTCTGTCAAAGGAATAGATATTTTTAATTTGGAAATTTCATTTTCCAAACTAAATGCTGAAACTCTTTCAACCTCTTTGACCGGAACTTCCTTCTTTTCAGCCTTATCTTTCACTATGTTTGGCTTATTTACCTTTTCTGCTGATGATACTTTACTAGTTGCGGGATCAATTGTCTCTTTTCCTTTCTTCTGTGGTATCGGTGAATCTGCCTTTGGTGCTGAAGCTTATTTTTGTTTCTGAATTGGATTTATGGGCACATCTCGGTTTCTCAATGAGTATTGCTTCTGTTGAGTGGACAAAGCATTCAAATATCCTCTTTGGTAATCATCTGACTCTTCCTCTAAATCTGCATCATTTGCTAAAATGAAATCTTCATCTTTCTGTGCAACTGAACTCTCTCCATATTCTTCATCCTCAGTAATGTAAATAGGCAAATATTCAGGAGTAAAGAAATGATTTTGCTCACCTACTACATCCTCATCATCGTCTGAATATTGACTCACAAAATTCTGCAAAAGAGGTGTTTTAATCTGCTGCTGGGCTGCCGGCTCTTGTGGTCTTTGTTCACGCTACTTTATTCTGAACTGTGGCTGCTGCTTGCCACGGTAGTTTGGATTCTGAATCTGCGTTTCTGGTTTGTCAAGTGTCATCCTTTTGAGCATCTTTTCCATCTCACGAAGCAAGTGCTGTTCTGATGTGGATGTGGAAGGCTCTTCTTTTATGGTCACTCTTTTCTCTACTTTCAACCATGCTCTTTTATCATTCAGATAAGCCATCTCCGGATCAAAACCATCCAGAAATTTAAGAAGAGCTGACTTTTTAGACGGTCTTAAGTCATCTGGGATTGCATTATACACTGTATTGAATCTGATAATATAATCCTGAACGGACTCACCAGGATTACGCTTGATGCTGGTATACTCTGAAGTGATTTGTAGCGGATCCTTTTTCATCTCCCATCGATCTAAAAACTGTGTCTGAAGGTCTTGCAATGTATTGATACTTCTGGCCTGTAGAGCTCTGAACCATTTACGAACCTCTCCTCCAAAAGTCTGGGCAAACAATCTCATTGAAACATTTTCTGCATCAACTTCATGCAGGTCCAAAAAGTCTGTCATTCGGACAATATGCTGCTGAGCTGATATACTCTGTGGTGTGCCATCGAATATAGGAATTTTGCTCTGGTAATCAGCAGGCATAGGATATAAATTGGCTGGCAAAACAAGAGGTGCAAATCTGGCTGCCATGACTCTTGGCGGATTTATAATCTGTTGTCTCGGAGAAACAGGAGGACTGGGAGCAGTAGGTGAACGAGGTGTATGCGGTGGAGACGGAGGAGAAACTACTGCTGATTGCTGATCAGAAATCTCAGGTTGAACGGGAATGGTAGGGATAAAGGAAGGTTCAGTGGGAATCCGTGAACTAGATGCAACTTCAGATGGTCCAAGAGTTTGTGAAGCAGATTCAATGAATTCAGGAATGTTGGTAGCCACGATGGAATTTTGCAGATTCAGAATATAATTGTCGTTAGATCTATTTTCTTGCTCAACTTCTAAATACTTGATGAACTCAGGATTAATAAAGGTAGAACCAGTGGCACTTTCGGATTTGGTTTCAAACAATGATAACTCAAACTGATCGTCAAACTCAATATCATCAATGTATTCAAAAACAGTGGGATCTGAGTGAGATTTTACCAAAAGAACAATAGGAGCTTCTCGACGGAAAATTCTTGGGATTAGGTTGGGGTTTTCATATAATGGAGGTGGATTTGGATCAGGATTTGATCTGGTATGCCTTCTTGAAGCCAGTGTATTGATCTACTCGGGAAAATTTTCAAGGAACACAATCAATTATATTCAGCCTATCGACTTCTAGACTCAATCATCCAAAGGTCTAGAACGAACAAGTATACTGGGGTGATTTGAAAATCAAGTGCTGCATTCACAAGCTTACCGGAGATCGACTGAAGCAGCGTTTATCTACTTCCGCTTATGCATGGAAAAAGCGTTTCTAAAGCTACCTGGCGTGACTTCAGACTCCGTCTAAGACTCATGAAACAAACACATCAACAAGAAAACCATTGAGAGTGTCCCCAGTATGGTCGCCACTATGTTAGTGCTCAAATCTACCTTAGGCTGAAATAAGGTAAAACTCAAGGCTACATCAAACCACGCTCAGCCTCGTAGCTAGCCCTACGAGAACAGGAGAGGGCTCTCTCCAGGTCTATCTCGGCAAAAGGTTTTCAGAGGGGCTGAGATGAGTTATAATGAACAATGAATACTGATTTTAGGCTAGTAAAGAGATAGGAATGTTTTATTTTGATTTTTTGGGTTTTTGTTGGATAAATGGGAAAAAACAATTTTGGGTCCGGGGATAAGGCCAGATCTTTGCAGAATTCGAGTTGGGGCGAGGTAGGCAGTAGTCTTGATGCTTTTTATTGAGTTTATGGATGGATCAGAAAGACAAGGAGCTGAAAAGGGCAAGGATGAACATGGATCCTTTTCAAACAGGTGAAAACATGCAAAAGTAAATGAACTCAAAGGCAGAGCACTGTAAACAATGGATTCAACCTCATCTACTCATTCATTTAGTTTCAGAAGCATAAGAAGGGATGGCATAAATTAAACATGAAATAAATTACAATAAACTGAGAGAAAACACCATCAAGAACTGAAAGCCACAAGAATCCCAACAGGTGCTGCAAAACCTCTGATCTTTCCTTAGCCAAAATATGAAAAATATGTACAATAGTGTGCCAAAAGTTTCCCAAGAGTCCAACCATGAAAGTGTCTCAGAAATTACAATATATAGATCACTCTAACCCCCTCCCATGCCTCTAGGGGTCGAATTCCTTCTTCAGGGATCAGTTTCAACCAAATTCTAATCAAGGAGCTAAAATCTAGGCAGCTAACAACTTGCCTCTAAAAGAGTGGAAACTGATTCATTTACGTGATGTTGACTTTTTTAAGAGTGAATCTTCTATAATAGGTAAAAATGAGCCAAAGTTACATGCCAACCCTCAATTTACATCATGAAAACTCAAAAATTACATTCACAAGCAAGACTGGTCCAACTAGCCGAAATCTTGACCTGGAAAATGAAAAATCAGCCAAAAATCTATATGAGTAGCGCGCCTGAGCTATATGAGTAGCGCGCCTTTCAGCCTGATTTTGAGGCACTTCCCGGCATCCAAATTGAGCTCATGATAGCCTGTTGGAAAGCCCTGGATGTTGGCTATCCAAACCAAGTGGAATGTCCCGATTTGGAGCTCATTTGACCCTCCAAAACTTTATTCTCCCAGAAGTACTTTCTGCTGGTGCAAAAGGTGGTAGCAAGGTGGTTTTCATGGTGTTTTTGGGCCTTTTGATCATCCAGAACCTGATGAAATGCTTCGGAAATGCCTGAGAATGCATAAATTACCATGACAAACCCAAAAATGCAAATATTTCCTTCAGCAAGTGTCCCGAAAAAAAGTGAGCATGTCGACGCGCTACTCGTATAGCAGAAAAATCTCTTTTTGGACCAAAATATTTCAAAATAACAAAAATTTCTCCGAATTTGCTCAAATTCGGAGTGAAGACCCTCCATCATGTTTCATGCCCAGCCAATGAAGCCTCGGCCAAAATCCGGAGTGGATCAGGCCTTTTCCGTCGTTTTAGTGCTTCGCTCAACCTCCTCCTCAGAATCTTCATTCTTGCTTTGCAGACATGCATGCGAGCCCAATAATGACCTTTCATGTGACGAAGCATGTGTTTGTCTCTGTTGGCCTTCTCCAAAAACTTCTCCAGATGAATGTTAACATGCGTGAGTTCAGTCTCTCGCTCAACTGGTGTCATGTCACCTGGTCTCTTCCGGGCCAATTGTCGATCCTCACGGATTCGCCGCAACTCATAAAGTGTGTGCTCATCCTCTAGCTGTTTGTTACGCTGCTCCAGGTAGTTTATCACCCACTGAGCCTTCTGTAATTTATCTTTCAGCGTGTCATTCTCGTCCCTTTGCTCCTGGATGATCTCTTTCAGTTTCGAGCTAGGAGAGCTCGCATCAACATCAATGATCGTGAAATCCATGTCCCGGCCTCCTGATGGGCCCTCATCATGCATGGGCTTCTTGCCCCTGTCTTGGATCTTTACTTGTGCTGAAGAAGAAGGCGAGACCCCTTCCACATCATGTGGAGATCATACTCGCTCTGCTGATGGAGTCGGCGATACCCCTTCCACCCTGGGTGGAGATAATACTCGCTGTGTAGCTGCAAATAAGGCCTTTGGCCTCGCTGGTATGTCACATACAATGGAGCACTGATATGCTCAATCTCAGGGATGTCAGGCTGGTGTGAAGGCTCTCCCGCATCATGAACTATCTCAAGAGGCAGTTGTGGCGCTGTGAAGAAGTCACGGGAGATGAAATCCTCCCAAGTGATGCCCTGCTGTGTCAACTGATGTACCACTACAATATTGATCAGAGCGTAATGATATATACTCCTATGCTGCTGTGCTGGGGTCTTCTTCTGTACAAAAATCACCATCCTCTCTATGTTGCGATACATGAAGTACGGAATGTTCATCATACGTACCCTCGTGAAGTGCATCAACAAACGGACATGGTAGGCAAAGAGACGCGAGAATCTGCCCTCGCAATTGAAATACCGAATGATGAGTTTCATCAGTGGTGCAAACTCATCCTTCAGGAATTTGAAAGGAAAAACCCTGCTCAAGTACCTCATATACCCAGGTTTGATGTATGGCTCATAGTGGAATTTCTCCAACTGCTGACGTTTGTTCCACTCCTCTCCTATATTTGGTATGTCGGTGGCCTGAGCAATAGTCACTGGTGACAGAATGAAATCTACTCCAGCGAGGTTTACATGGCCATCATGTAAAGGTAGAACAAATAGACGAGCTAGTTCACGATGAAGCTGGGTTTGTGAAATCATCTCATAGAATCGAAAACATGACTGATACCGAAAACAATCCATTGCAAGCGGACATGCCTACAATTGAGCCAAAGAAGTAGGCTCCTCCCTGAGATGTTTACCACCTTTACCACCTTTGTGAGGCCTTCGTGGCACATTACCCTCTGCTGTGGAATCACTGTCAGACTCCTGCTCATAAACTGAATCTGTCTCTGACATGGCTTTGAAAACAAGTTGTCTGCAATATGTGTGTTGATATAGGTGTAGTGAAGTCAAAGGCTTCAATGCATTCTCAAAACCCAAATATATTGCATATGTACCAAAACATCATAAGCAAACAAGTGACAGTGGTAATAGCTCTGTTTTAGTGGCATAGAAACAGTCTCTGTTTTTGGATCACAAGTGATTTTGACAAATAAGTACCAAATGCAAATGTAGTATACATCCTTTGTAATGCTGGCCAAGGATTTGTTAATGGACTGTGTTTGTGTTTGGCAATGAAACAATAGCAAGGACAGAAGTGGTAATATTATGGCAAAAAACTATGTGAAAACATGAGACTATATGGACAAGTCAACATGAAAGGATGTGACAGCAGTGGTAGAATGGAAAAAAGGCATGAGGATGATGTACATAATGTGCCAGGGCGCCACAAGCAATATAGGTATGAGCACATATACCAATCACGAAATTTTACAAACCCTTCACTAAACTGTCACTATATCTTTTAAAACCCTGAGAATTGAATTTGCTATGAAAATAGGGTTTATAGATTTCTCCTCAAGCAATGCTTGTTTCCCAACTTCAAAAAATACCAAAACCTCTTTCAAAAATCACCGAGAAATGATTAAAAACCTGTTTGCAAGTGGATGGAGGCGTTTGAGCTCGAAATCGGACGCAAAGACAAAATTGTTTGGCTCTGTCACTGTATGGGTAGCGTGCCTACCCAACGCGTAGCGCGCCCTATACGCGTAGCGCCCGTGTTCTTTGCAAAGGGCTGGGGAAGGTTAAGTGCGTAGCGCACCTTATATGGGTATCGTGCCTCCTGTATGGGTAGCGCGCACCTTCAATCACTGTCCACGGCTATGAAAACACGGCTTCGGCCTTCAAGAACACAAACACGATTTCTGCCTTGAGGTTTTCGAGCAAATGAAATTGTTTGCCATGATTTATATGTGAAGAAAATATCTCATCAAATCAGATTTGATTTAAATTTGTTTACTAACCCACTTTATAATGTTTCAGCACTTTGACATTTGATCTTTTAATACAATGCTTCTCTTTTGGCTTTTCTGAGTTTTGGACTAATAATACTTTGTTGTCTTTTGCAGGGATCCGGCACTTGGCTTAGGAAAAGATCAGAGGCTTGCTCTGAAGTTTCTTATGGTGAAATAGATACAATTATTACAAAAAATGAAATTAGACAATTTCTAGTTCCAAAACAGAGTTTTGGACTAGAAATGTCTTCAAATGCTTTTGATAATAAAAATATGAAACGAGAACTTTTTGGAACCAACCTCATGGCCTGCGGGCTTTTATGACATGTATGCAAAGGACTGAAAACCCTAGACTCTAGGACTAAAAGACTCTTTTTAACGAAACTAATCATTTATGACAATGAATGCAATGACCATGAACTTCAGTGATTTTTGAGGAATTTTAATTAGCCCTGCAGGTACAAGCATGAGGAAACACAAGACAACCAGACCCCCTCGTCAGTCAATGGCATGCACCTAGCGAAATGCAACAAAGTGGAACGAGCGAGACACCTAAGAATGATATGCAAAAAAGCGAACTGATCTCTGACGGAGGGCTGTAAGGAACGACTCTAACATTGGCTCCAATGGGGATGGTGGCTAGGAGGAGATGCCAAGAACGGCAGATATCTTGGGGAGTCAGACAGTGCCTTCATCCATTGGGCGATGGAGTCATTATTTCAACAGATAACACAAAACTTTTGATACATTTATTGACTGCAAACTTGACTGAAAAGCGACGAAACTTGACCAAAACTAACTCGACTCTAAAACTGAAAAGACTGATAAAACTGACTTGACGAACTTCAAACCAACCAACCTCCATCTCTAGAATTATAGCCTTCGCTCCGAGCCCCAGACTGAAGATGAGATATCAGTACACACTTGCAATAAAACAGAAATAAAATGATATATACAATGATGATGAAATCAGCAGAAAATACTCATAAGTGGTATCGCTTTAGCAGCCGACCATTGATCGGCCCTCCAGGACAATCATCTCCATTCATTTCCTTGAGGGGAAAGGCGTTTTGACCACAATACGCTGCAATCTTAAAAGGACCCTTCCATAAGTTTTCAAATTTACCGTGCTTTCCCTTATCTTCATTCCGATCATCCCACTTCAAAACTACCTCATCCAGCTGAAACTTATCTGCTTTTGCCTTCCTGTCATAAATCTTCTTTATGCGCTCCTGCAACTTGAAATTATTTTGAAATACCTCCTCCCGTGTCTGCTATAAATGAATCATCTGATTAATCCTCCGCTGCATGGGATCTTCCTCACTACCAGCTTCCTGAAGCAATTTAACTACCGGGAAAGCAAGTGAAGTAGGAAAAACCGTGTCTATCCCGTACACCAACTCGAAAGGAGACATGCCAATAGACTTTTTCTGACTTACCCTATCAGCCCACAGTGCATTCACTAATTTATTGTGCCATCCCTTTTTGTTGATTTCCAGCAATTTCTTAATGATATTCACCAAGGACTTATTTGAAGATTCTGCCAAGCCATTTCCTTGCGGATGGTAGGCGGTCGAATGTCCCAAGATGATATTGTACTTATAGCAAAATTCAACCATCCTCTTAGACTTGAAGGCCGCTGCATTATCTGTGATTATCTTACTAGGACACCCAAAACGTGACAGAATATTGTTTTCAAGAAAAGAGATAATTACCGCATCCGTGGCCTGTCGAGTGGGAATCGCCTCGATCCACTTTGTGAAGTAGTCCGTAGCTATCAATATCCATCTATGCTGTCCTGACGATGCTGGGTGGATTTCCCCGATGAAATCCAATCCCCACTACTGGAATGGTGCACTAACTTCAATTGGTTTGAGAGGCAAAGGCTGTAGTTTCTGCTTCCCTTCGAAAATTTGACACTCGTGACAATTCTTAACAGCCTTATATACATCAGAAAACAAAGAAGGCCAATAATACCCTGCCCTTAGAATCTTATTCGCCGTGTTCTTCCAAAACAAATGGCCTCCGCAGTCTCCTCTATGAAAGTCCTCTAAAACTCTTTGAGCTTCCTCCTCTACCAAACAATTCAACAACATTCCACCAGGGTCTTTCCAATACAATGCAGAATTCAGTATGCAAAATTTTGCAGCCCTCAACTTCAATGTTCTACTCTTATTTCTAGGCATCCCGGGAGGTGGAGACAAATTCTGAAGCACGTATAAAATGTCAGCATACCAAGGGGAAGAAACAAAAATATCAGATACCTGAACTGACGTACTTTCCTCATCTTCATCGGACATGGCAGCGATCAAATTTATATCTAGAGCATGCAGATTTGTTTCAGCCATGAGCTTGGCGAGTCCTTGTCCTTTAATCAGCTTGGTCGGTTTAATCTCCACATCGTATTCTAACAACGCAGCGATCCACTTACCCCATCTTCCTTCTGGATCTGCCTGTACCAAAACATCTTTAACTACTGCGTTAGGAACATATGCTATAATGTGGGAATGCAGTATATACACACGGAAGTCTTTCAAGGCCTTTACAAGCACAAGTGCTTGTTTCTCAATAATATTGTATTTCAATGCTCCGTCCCTTATAATTCGACTGAAAAAAGCAATGGGCTTCTCAACTCCATCCCTTTTCTGCATTAAAACAGCTGCCAATGTGTGCTCAGAAGCAAAAGAAAACAAAATGAAGTCTTGTGTGTAGTCCGGGCTGATTAAGATAGGGGCTGAAGAAAGAGCTAACTTTACCAAATTGAATGATTTCGTCGCTTCTTCTGTCCACTTTACCTGACTGTCCTTTTTCTGCATGTTCGTGATTTCTCTAAGATGCTCAGCAAGATTTGGAATAAAACGACGCAGAAAATTCATTTTACCATTAAAGGACTGTATTTCTTTCTTGTTCCGGGGCTGTTCAATCTGCTGGATGGCTTCAACACGTGCAGGGTCAACTCGGATGCCGTCTTTCGATATGATGTGGCCAAGGAGCTTGCCTTCATCCATGGCAAATAGGCTCTTTTTCGGATTCAGCGAAATGCCATATTTTCTGCACTTCTGGAAAACAACTTTCAAATGATATAAATGTTCCTCATCAGAATTTGAAAACACAGTTAAATCATCAAGGTAAACAACCAAAAATACATCTTTCTCGTTGGCGAAAGCCATGTCCATTGCACGCTGAAAGGTGGCACCTGCATTCTTCAAACCAAACAGCATTTTTGCATAATGAAACGTTCCCCATGGAGTGGTGAACGCAGTCTTGTCACGATCATCTTCATGCACTAAAATTTGATTGTATCCTGAATAGCCGTCGAGTAGTGACATCCTTGATGCTCCAACCACTCGCTGCAATATATGGTCCATTTTTGGCAGTGGATAATTGTCTTTTAATGATACCTTATTCAAATTTCTGAAGTCGATACATAAACGGATCTCACATGTTTTCTTTCTCACGGGCACCAAATTTGATATCCAATCTGAAAATCGGATAGGCACAATGATTCCTGACTTATACAACCTGTTTACCTCTTTTTCAATTGATGGTAGCAGCTTTGGATTGATTCTCCTCAACTTTTGACGGAAAGGTTTCTGATTTGGTTTAATGGGGATAGTATGCTGAATGATGTTAGTATCATATGTTTTTAGATCTGAGTAATCCCACGCAAAAGCATCAGAAAATGAAGACAACAATTTCACATACTCTGCCCTTACCTTTGGTGACAATGACTTTGATAACTTTACCATCTTGGGATTCTCAGCTGTCCCAATATTTACCTCTTCAACACCTTTTTCAGTCGGCCTCAATGTCGGTTTGCGGGCTACATCATCTTGGTCAAAGAGTTCCTCCAAAGGAATCAATGCCTTAGGAATGATATTAAGTTGCAGTACTTCCATTTGATTTATTTGTATATCATCACTACCATCATCATGTTCTGTATCTATGGAGGTGTCTTTAAACTTACCCTTATTCTGCAGAAAATCACTAATCTCCTCGTCATCCTGAAAGACTTGCCAACATCGCTGATTGTCTGGAACGGTGGGGCGATGTTTCACATGAATCTCGAACTTGTTGTTGGAATTCATTGGAATTTTTAAATTGCTTGCTGCCTTAGCAAGTCCATCAGCAACACCATTTTGTATGCGAGGCACACATGTCAAGGTATGATCAGAAAATAATTTCAGAATGTCTAAAACTGCATTACGGTAAGCCCTCATGCGAGGATGCTTGGCCTGAAACTCACCTTTAACCTTCTTTATCACCAACTCTGAATCACCATACACTGCAATCCTTTTCGCTTTCAGCTTTCTAAGAATCTTAAGGCCAGCAATTAGAGCCTCATATTCCGCTTCATTATTAGAACAGTCAAATGCTAGCTTGTAGGAACACACTCTCACATTGCTTGGAACATTATCCGGAGCGGAAAATGGACTACGAATCCAAACACCAATTCCAACACCGTCGATACCTATTGCGCCATCAAAATCCATGGTCCAAAGACCATCTTCATCGTCCTCTAAATGCTCAAATTGCACCAGCTTTGTTTTTCCTGTTTGCTGCCCACTATCTTTAGCTGATTGCTCCACAGTAGCTTGCTTTTCTCCTCTTTCTTTTTGCAGAAATTCTCTAAAATTCTCAGTGATTTCTGGTATATCTTCCGCCTGAACTAATTAACTATCTATATCATTAGAACTATCAGCAAGCAACACAAACGACTCTAAGTCGGTATGTACATAATTTACAGGATGATTGATTGGCTTCTCCTTGCTGGTTATCATGTATTTCATCTTCTGCTCTCGATATAACTTTCTCATTTGACCGAAGACTGGAATTGTAGCATAGGAAAAGTCTAACTGTAGTGTACCTTTCAACTTTTCCCCCCAAGATCTTGAAAGGAGCATCCCAAATCGCGGAGGAATGTCCGCCACAACCACATCCATCAAGACATTCTTCGCTGGAATTTGATCTATGCTTACAACCAAATCTTTGATGAGTCCTATACACCTCACACGGCTGGAATCAAATGAATACAAATCATGATATTTTCTTGTAATGTCTAGTCCCAACTTTTCCATGATCGCTTTTGGCATCAAATTGTGCGAAGCACCCGAATCGAACATGGCGTTGTGCAAAACATATTCATGCAACCTCAAACTGATATAAAAGGGAGGAACATCACTGTCAGGGGACTCACCATCTAATGCAGGCCCGAAAATCAATTCTGGCTGATCATCTTCAACATTTACCGTGTCAAACATTGGATCAAAATTTAGAATTTTGGAGACTTGACCGCGGTACCTGCTGTTCTTCATGATTTCTATCAAAGGAATAGATATTTTTAATTTGGAAATTTCATTTTCCAAACTAAATGCTGAAATATTTCAACCTCTTTGACCGGAACCTCTTTCTTTTCAGCCTTATCCTTCATTATACTTGACTGATTTACCTTTTCTGCTGATGATACTTTACTAGTTGCGGGATCAATTGTCTCTTTTCCTTTCTTCTGTGGTATAGGTGAATCCGTCTTCGGTGCTGAAGCCTCTTTTCTTTTCTGAATTGGATTTATGGGCACATCTCGGTTTCTCAATGAGTATTGCTTCTGTTGAGCGGACAAAGCATTCAGATATCCTCTTTGGTAATCATCTGATTCTTCCTCTAAGTCTGCATCATTTGCTAAAATGAAATCTTCATCTTTCTGAGCAGCCGAACTTTCTCCATATTCTTCATCCTCAGTAGTGTAAATAGGCAGATCGTCGGGAGTAAAGAAATGATTTTTCTCACCTGCTACATTATCATCATCGTCTGAATCTTGACTCACAAAATTCTGCAAAAGAGGTGTTTTAATCTGCTGCTGGGCTGCCGGCTCTTGTGCTCTCTGTTCACGCTGCTTAATTCTGAACTATGGCTGTTGCTGGCCATGGTAGTTTGGATTATGAATCTGCGTTTCTGGTTTATCAAGGTTCATTCTTTTGAACATTTTTTCCATCTCACGAAGCCAGGGCGGTTCTGATGCGGATGTGGAAGGCTCTTCCTTTATAGTCACTCTTTTCTCTGCTTTCAACCGTGCTCTCTTATCGTTCAGATTCGCCTCAACACTAACGGAAATCTTCTGCATATCTTCTAAGGTAGGCGGATCTCTGTCACGTAGCGAATAAGCCATCTCCGGATCAAAACCATCCGGGAATTTAAGAAGAGCTGACTTTTTAGATGGTCTTAAGTCATCTGGAATTGCATTATACACTGTATTGAATCTGATAATATAATCCTGAACGGACTCACCAGGATTACGCTTGATGTTAGTATACTCGGAAGTGATTTGCAACGGATCTTTCTTCATCTCCCACCAATCTAGAAACTGATTCTGAATTTCCTGTAATGTGTTGATACTCCTGGCCTGTAAAGCTCTGAACCATTTACGAACCTCTCCTCCAAAAGTCTGGGCAAACAATCTCATTGAAACATTTTCTGCATCAACTTCATGCAGGTCCAAAAAGTCTGTCATTCGAACAATATGCTGCTGAGCTGATATACTCTGTGGTGTGCCATCGAATATAGGAATCTTGCTCTGATAATCAGCAGGCATAGGATCCAAATTGGTCGGCAAAGCAAGAGGTGCAAATCTGGCAGCCATGACTCTTGGCGGATTTATAAACTGTTGTCTCGGAGAAACAGGAGGAATAGGAGCAATAAGTGAACGAGGTGTATGCAGTGGAGACGGAGGAGAAACTACTGCTGATTGCTAATCAGAAAACTCAGGCTAAACGGGAATGGTAGGGATAAAGGAAAGTTCAGTGGGAATTCGTGAACTAGATGCAACTTCAGACAGTCCAAGAGTTTGTGAAGCGGATTCAATGAATTCATGAATGTTGGTTGCCACGATGGAATTTTGCAGATTCAGAATATAATTGTCGATAGATCTATTTTCTTGCTCAACTTCTAAATAGTTGATGAACTCAGGATTAATAACGGTAGAACCAATGGCACTTTCAGATTTGGTTTCAAACAATGATAACTCAAACTGATCGTCAAACTCAATATCATCAATGTATTCAAAAACAGTGGGGTATGAGTGAGATTTGACCAATGGAATAATAGGAGCTTCTCGATGGTAAATTCTTGGGATTAGGTTGGGGTTTTCATATACTGGAGGTGGGTTTGGATCAGGATTTGATCTGGTATGCCTTCTTGAAGCCAGTGTATTGATCTATTCGAGAAAAATTTCAAGGAACACAATCAATTATCTTCAGCCTATCGACTTCTAGACTCAATCATCCAAAGGTCTAGAACGAACAAGTATACTGGGGTGATTTGCAAATCAAGTGCTGCATTCACAAGCTTACCGGAGATCGACTAAAGCAGCGTTTATCTACTTCCGCTTATGCATGGCAAAAGCGTTTCAAAAGCTACCTGGCATGACTTCAGACTCCGTCTAAGACTCATGAAACAAACACATCAACAAGAAAACCATTGAGAGTGTCCCCAGTATGTTCGCCACTATGTTAGTGCTGAAATCTACCTTAGGCTGAAATAAGGTAAAACTCAAGGCTACATCAAACCACGCTCAGCCTCGTAGCTAGCCCTACGAGGACAGGAGAGGGCTCTCTCCAAGTCTATCTCGGCAAAAGGTTTTCAGAGGGGCTGAGATGACTTATAATGAAAAATGAATATGGATTTTAGGCTAGTAAAGAGATAGGAATGTTTGATTTTGATTTTTGGGTTTTCGTTGGAGAAATGGGAAAAAACAATTTTGGGTCCGGGGATAAGGTCAGATCTTTGCAGATTTCGAGTTGGGGCGAGGTAGGCAATAGTCTTGATGCTTTTGATTGAGTATATGGATGGATCAGAAAGACAAGGAGCTGAAAAGGGCAAGGATGAACATGGATCCTTTTCAAACAGGCGAAAACATACAAAACTAAATGAATTCAAAGGCAGAGCACTGTAAACAATGGATTCAACCTCATCTACTCATTAATTTTAGTTTCAGAAGCATAAGAAGGGATGGCATACATTAAACATGAAATAACTTACAATAAACTGAGAGAAAACACCATCAAGAACTAAAAGCCACAAGAATCCCAACAGGTGTTGCAAAACCTCTGATCTTTCCTTAGCCAAAATATGAAAAATATGTACAATAGTGTGCCAAAATCTTCCCAAGAGTCCAACCTGTAGAATGTCTCAAAAATTACAATATATAGATCACTCTAACCCCTTCCCATGCCTCTAGGGGTCGAATTCCTTCTTCATGGATTAGTTTCAACCAAATTCTAATCAAGGAGCTAAAATCTAGGCAGCTAACAACTTGCCTCTAAAAGAGTGGAAACTGATTCATTTACATGATTTTCACTTTTTTGAGAGTGAATATTCTATAATAGGTAAAAATGAGCCACATGAAAACCCCCAATTTACATCATGAAAACTCAAAAATTACATTCACAAGCAAGACTGGTCCAACTGGCCGAAATCTTGAGCTGGAAAATGAAAAATCAGCCAAAAATTTATATGAGTAGCGCGCCTGAGCTATATGAGTAGCGCGCCTTTCATCCTGATTTTGAGGCACTTCCTGGCATCCAAATTGAGCTCATGATAGCTCGTTGGAAATCCCTGGATGTTGGCTATCCAACCCAAGTGGAATTTCCCAATTTGGAGCTCATTTGCCCCTCCAAAACTTCATTCTCCCAGAAGTACTTCCTGCTGGTGCAAAAGGTGGCAGCAAGGTGGTTTTCATGGTGTTTTTGGGCCTTTTGATCATCCAGAACCTGATGAAATTCTTCGGAAATACTTGAGCATGCATAAATTACCATGAAAAACCCAAAAATACAAATATTTCCTTCAGCAAGTGTCCCAAACAAAAGTGAGCATGTGGACGCGCTACTCGTATAGCTGAAAAATCTGTTTTTGGACCAAAATATTTCAAAATAACAAAAATTTCTCCGAATTTGCTAAAATTCGGAGCGAAGACCCTCCATCATGTATCATGCCCAACCAACGAAGCCTTGGCCAAAATCCAGAGTGGATCAGGCTTTTTCCGCCGTTTTAGTGCTTCGCTCAACCTCCTCTTCAAAATCTTCATTCTTGCTTTGCAGACGTGCATGCGGGCCCAATAATGACCTTTCATGTGACGAAGCATGTCTTTCTCTCTATTGGCCTTTGCCAACAACTTCTCTAGATTAATGTTAACATGCGTGAGGCAAGAATCTCGATCAGCCGGTGTCATATCACCAGGTCTCTTCCGGGCCAATTGTCGATCCTCACGGATTCGACGCAGCTCATAAAGTGTGTGCTCATCCTCTAGCTGTTTGTTACGCTGCTCCAGGTAGTTTATCACCCACTGAGCCTTCTGCAATTTATCTTTCAGCGTGTCATTCTCAGCCCTTTGCTCCTGGATGATCTCCTTCAGTTTCGAGCTAGGAGAGCTCGCATCAACATCAATGATCGTGAAATCCGTGTCCCAGCCTCCTGATGGGCCCTCATCATGCATGGGCTTCTTGCCCCTGTCCTGGATCTGTACCTGTGCTGAAGAAAAAGGCGAGACCCCTTCCACATCATGTGGAGATAATACTCGCTCTGCTGATGGAGTCGGCGAGACCCCTTCCACCCCGGGTGGAGATAATACTCGTCGTGTAGCTGCAAATAAGGCCCTGTGGCCTCGCTGGTATGTCACATACAATGGAGCACTGCTATGCTCGATCTCAGGAATGTCAGGCCGGTGTGAAGGCTCTCCCGCATCATGAACTACCTCGGGAAGCGGCTGTGGTGCTGTAAATAATTCACGAGAGATGAAATCCTCCCAAGTGATGCCCTGCTGTGTCAACTGATGTACCACTACGATCTTGATCAGCGCGTAATGATATATACTTCTATGCTGCTGTGCTGGGGTCTTCTTCTGTACAAAAATCATCATCCTCTCTATGTTGCGATACATGAAGTACAGAATGTTCATCATACGTACCCTCGTGAAGTGCATCAACAAACGAACATGGTACACAAAGAGACGCGAGAATCTGCCCTCGCAACTGAAATATCGAATGATGAGTTTCATCAGTGGTGCAAACTCATCCTTCAGGAATCTGAAAGGAAAAACCCTTCGCAAGTGCCTCATATAC